>ML781524.1:544215-568255 GCA_009831015.1 Picea engelmannii | reverse complement strand
TATGTGACCCTCCTCCTGCCATACCTCCATACCCAGAAAGTAGTGCATCAATCCGATATCACTCATCTCAAACTCTGATGCAAGTCCCAGCTTGCACTCAGCTATGAGATCCTCGGCTCCAGTAATGAATAGATCATCCACATGCAAAATGAGAATGAGCGTGTCCTCACCCCTAATGATGAAATAGAGGTTTGGATCAGCATCGCTCTTCTCGAAGCCCATCTGAAGCAAATAAGAATCAATCCGTGAATACCAAGCTCGGGGAGCTTGCTTCAGTCCATATAGTGCTTTTCTCAGAAGGCACACGTGAGTCTCCCTGTCACTCACCTCAAAACCCTGTAGCTTCTCTATGTACACCTCCTCCTCAATAAAGCCATTCAGAAATGCGGTTTTCACATCCATATGATGAATGCGCCAACCCAACTCTGCTGCTATGGCAATGATAGTCCTGATAGAAGTGTATCTCGCAACTGGTGCGAAAGTCTCATCATAGTCGGCTCCCTCAATCTGTGAGAAGCCTCGTGCCACAAAACGGGCCTTGTGTTTCTCCACGCTGCCATCTGTAGCAATATTGGTCTTGTACAACCACCTGGAAGTCACAATTGACTTCCCCACTGGCCTCGGAACCACATCCCAGACATCATTGCGCACAATGGAGTCATACTCCTCGACCATGGCCTCTCTCCAGACCTGATGGTCCACTGCCTGCGCAAAAGTCTGTGGCTCAGTATCCCTGATACTCGTCACAAGTGCTAAGTATGCTCCCAATCTAACTGGTGGCCTCCTCTCTCTAATCTGACTCTTGGGCTCCCCCACATTCTCCCTGGCCTCCTTCAAGGTCTCCTGAAACCATCTATGTCTCCTCTTCCCTGAAGTGGTCAACAGAGAAACAAGGTCTCTCTACCCAAGAGTAATGGCCTCAGGACTCGCCTCAACACTCTATGATCCTAAAGTCTGTACTCCCTTTGAAGTCTGTGCCCCATCTGACTGAACATGCTCTGACTGTGACCCTAAAGTTGTGCATGGTGACCCTGTCACCCCTGATACCGGTGTACCTGACTGTTGAGGTTGTGCTCCCTCTGAGACTGCAACTGGCAACTCTGCATCATCCTCAACTCCAACTCTCAACTCAAGAGATCTCGCAAAAGCCCTATCCTCCTCAAATCTAACATCTCTGGTCACCACCACTTTCCTAAGTGGCGGAATGTAGATGCGATAGGCTTTCGACACCTTTGAGTATCCAACTAGAATCCCCTATTGGGCTGTGGGGTCTAGCTTTGTCCTCCTCTCCGAGGAGACATGAGAGAAAGTCGAGCATCCAAAGATCTTGATATGCTCGACATCGGGCCTCCTATCAATGAAGGCCTCCTCAGGAGTCATCTTCCCCAAAATCCTATGGGGGCTCCTGTTCTGCAGATAAACTGCAGTAGCACATGCCTCTGCCCACAAATACAAAGGCAAACTCTGATCATGCAGCATGGATCTTGCTGCACCAGTAATGGCCCGGTTCTTCCTCTCGACAACCCCGTTCTACTGGGGGTTGTAAGGTACAGTCATATGTCTCCTGATGCCATGTTGTGCACAGAAGTCTACAAACTGTCTCAAGGAATACTCTCCCCCGTTATCCGACCGCAAGACTTTGATCCCCTTTCCCGACTGGTTCTCCACAAGAGCTTTGAACTCTTGGAACTGTGCGAAGACCTCACTCTTGGCCTTCAGGAAATAGATCCAAGTCTTCCTTGAATAGTCATCAATAAATGTGAGATAATACTCACAACCACTCAAGGACTTCTGAGACATGGGCCCACACACATCCGTGTGTACTAAATCCAGTATCCCAGCTGACCTGCTGTCACTGCTGGGGAACGATGCCTTGGCAAACTTGCCAAGCGCACACCCTCTGCAAACATCCTGATGCTCTATGTTGATCTATGGCACTCCGGTCACAACCTCTCTCAGCCCTCCAAGAGCCCCATGATGTAGGTGGACCATCCTACGATGCCATAACTCACACAACTGACTGTTGTTGTCGCTACTAGCCACCAATGTAGTAAGTGGCTGAAAAAGTAATCTGTACAGATCCCCATCTCTCACTCCAATCACCTATCCTGAGTCTAGTGAAGACCCCCGAGGTTGAATCAGTACCTTGGTGCCTCTGAATGTAACCTCAAGACCTCTATCCTGGAGGGTGGAAACTGAAATCAAGTTCTTCTTCATCCCAGGGACGAAAAGAACATCAGTAAACGATATAGGTGGCAAGTTCTCTCTCCTAAAAGAAACTCTGCCAATCCCAGCAACTGTAACTACTCTGTCATCTCCAAGAGAAATATCTATCCTGACCTCAAGGCCTCTGAGATCAGAAAAATGCTCTCGAACTCCAGTCATATGGCTTGATGCCCCGCTATCAATATACCAAATACATGGTGATAACTCAACCGAACTGCAACATATATGAAAAGCACACTCTCTCTGAAACTGAGTCTGAAAGTTTGCCTCCTCTGATGTAGTCGTTGTACCACCCTTCTTCTTCTTCATGTTCGGACATTGTCCAGCATAGTGCCCAAACTTCTTACAAACAAAGCACTTCACTTTGCTCATATCTCTACCCTGACCACTACTGCTCTCTGCTCCTCCACTCCTCTGTGGCTGGCCCCCAGTCTTGGGACCTTGCAGACCACCTCGACCGGCCTTCTTCTTGCCCTTTGACCAAAGAGCAAAATCCTCCTCACCCTAACCAGTCTGTTGCTGCTGCTGCTGCCTCTGTCCAGAAGCCTCTGATGCTAATTTGATCTCCTCCTGGACGAAGTCATCCCACATCCACTCCCATGCAGGCAAGACCTCTCTGGCAACTATACCACGTACAAATGGACCCCACAGTTTGGTGAAGCTATTCAAAGCTTGCCTCACCAAAGAGTTGGGTTCAACAACCTCGCCGATGGCTTCAAGCTTGTCTCTGATCTGAGTGTATCTACCAAGGAATGAAGTTACCGACTCATCCTTGAGCATGCGAATGCCCCTGAGTCGGTCATGAAGAACCATCTTCCGGTTCTCATTTGAGCTCTCATATAGTTTGCATAAAGATGCCCACATCTCATATGCATGAACCTTCCCCGTTAAATGGGGTATAATGTGATCCCGGACTGCGTCAGAAATAGTCCTCTTCGCCTTGTTCCTTTCCCTGAACTCTGCCACCAAGACGGGAGCAGTGACAGGAATGGAGGGGAACAACTGCCTCGACTATATCCCATAGCTCGAGGTCCTCCAAGACGAAGATCATCCTCGCCTTCCAAGACGACCAATTGCTAGTCCCAGCTAGCCTGTCCTCAACTCGCATCTGAGATGCTGACATCTCTGCCAATCTGCTAATCCCAAACTAATGCTCACTCTGCCAAGGATAACACTGTCTCACTCCTGTCCCCACAGATGTGAAAAGAGACAATGTAATCTGACCTCACTCCCAACAAAATGGGTGTAAAAAGAGGTCACAAAAAATCAGCCTCACTCCTACTGCGTAGGTGTGAAAAGAGAGTGATCTCCAAGTGTCCAAACTGCCCAAAAATCCTCTGAAAAATTCTGCCCTCTAACAACTACTGAATAAGTCAATGGTTGTCATCAAAATCTGCCAGAAAGAAGTATATGACAGCCACTCAATATGCTGTCCCAACTGTCCAAAAAATCAGCCACCAAAGCTCTGATACCATGTGAAAATTCCAGGTCCTATCAACTTGCCTTCTGGGTTTGTCTTTGACCACAGAGAGGCTCTAAGTTTCATTGTCTTCTTCTTTAGTTTTCTGTTGTTTTATAACAGCCAACAGTTCAAATACTTTCAAGCTGATTTGATGCAGCTATGTTCTCAATTTGGGTGCTCTAGCATGTCGTTTTTGTCATAAAAATTAGTACATGCAACTCAACAATGATCGTCAATAAAGGAGAAAAGAGAAGAAGGAGAAAGAAGAGAAGAGAGAAAGGGAGAAGAGAAAGAAGAGAGAAAAAAAGAGGAGGAAAAGGAAAGGAGAAAACTAATAATTTATCGAAAAAAAAATTCTGGAGCCCAAAACTTGTTTTGGGCATAACACCAGTAGTTTAATTCCAAGTCAGATAAAATTCAGGTCTGTGTCCTCAGTGAGGAGGGCTACAAGAATGTCAGTGAGGGCCACTAGCTGATTATGCTTCCATTTTCCGAAAAATGTGAAATAGTGACTTTTGAAGATATGGGTTGTGCTCGGTAACCGATGCCCAAATAAGGGTGAAACATTTATAGATAGCTCAAAAAGTAGGCATGAAGATACCCATTTGGGATTCTAGCAAAATTTAAAGGGGTTTGGAGTGAAAATGTTGAAATAGGGAAAAATCCACTATTTCCAAGTACGTTATGGGAATTTTTGAAAACTTCAGAGGAAGAAAAGGGACCTCAGATCACCTGTCCAAAAAAAATTATTTACTCGAATTTTTATCTACTCATCAATCCGGACAACTTTGTCTTGAGGGGATTTTTGTCAGTTTTGCTCCATTTGGGAGAGCCATTTTTTACCAAAAATTTCAAGTCTGGACGAAATGCAAAAGAGACAAATTGACAAACCTAGATCGATGCAAAAGTTGGATGGAGTGTCAGATCCTAAATCTGAAAGTTGTTGTGTATTCAAAATCATGAATACCATCAGCGCCCGATATAAAAGTTTTCCTAGTTCTTGACAAATTTTCTTCTACAAAAGGCAGAAGTTAGCCCTTGAGATTTTTGGTACCAGTGAAACAAGTGCAAAAAAGGGTGAAACGTAAGGCCATAACTTTCAGCTCAGAAAACAAAATAAAGCATCTGTACAGCCATTGGAAAGGTGATATAGAGAAGAACGCAATGGGAGGTTTAGGTTCTTCTAGGAAGCAATTGGTGGTGCTATAAATCTACAAGAAAAAGGGCAAATAAACTCTATAAACCATGCAATTGTTCAATGTGAAAGTTTCCAAACAATGTCAAATTTTGAGAAAACATTTCCAGATGTTAGAGGTACAGGAAATATGTCAATATCGGATAAGAAAGAGTGCAGATGCTCATTATAGTGCCTATGCAGAGGAATATAGGCACATTTGGAAGTGCAACAGCCTGGTAAGGAAAACGGGCTAAGTTTTATATAACGAGGCATTATTGATGAGTAGGGAAACGCTCAAGCAGAGGATGTTATGTCAAGAGCCTATTGACAGGATGATCAGGAAAATGGCAGTATGAAGTTGGGCATTTCAGTAGAGGTGTTGGAAGATTTATCAACAAAATGTACTAATGATGCAGGTTGTCTACTCTTGAATATAAGACAAGTTACAACAAGAGGAAGGGAAAGAACTTGATCTTGTAGATGACACAGGTTATAAACCGGATAGTTCATTTAAGTGCCAAAGTAGTTATTACTTGCAAGAAAATGACATGGAAGCAGGACATAGCTTGTAGAAGTTGGCTAAGACAATGAAGAGTTTGTAGATGGAAGTGCAGAGCTACAGGAGCAGATAATGAAAAGTTGATAAAGGACTCAAGAAGAGTAGAACAAAATTATATTCAACTGCTACAAAGTCTGAATGAATTGCAAGGGCATATCAAGAATGTTAGCAACTGAAGAATGTCATTAATAGGCACAGAAAGGCAAGGTAAGACTCCATAGCCTTGAAGGTAGAGATGTCATGATAGATGCAAAGTTGTTGTAAAAGAGAACAAACACCCCATGAGATAATGGGTGAGTCATAGGGATGGGTAAATCATCTCTAAGGACTAGTCTATGATGACTTAGAAGGGTTGCTACTTATGAATTGGCAACTATGGTTGAAGTATTCAGAGAAAGATAGCCACTTATGTTATCAGAGTGCGCAGTGGAAGCAGGGTACAGGCACAAAGGATTCAAGGAATAGAATAATGAAGGCCCATTCACTCAAAAGTGCCAATAGAAGAATACAACATTTCATTGGGACCAGTTTGGTATTGAGTGGACAAGCAGGATTTTGCATTGAATTATTAAATGCACTATAGAGAAGTATTTAAAAAAAAAATTAAGTACATCCAATAGATAGCTAGAGATAATGGCAAGGAATGTCATAATGATAATGGTTAAGGTGATTCAAGGATACTGCAGTATCAAGGTTATGAAATGATATAAAGCACATCATTCCAATGTGTTGAAAGGTTCCAGCAAGATAAAGTTGGAACATCGTTATCTAAGTGGAGGCAGTGGCCAATAAGGAATATTGGCTAGAATTGCAGAATGGTCAAGTGGGACTTGGCTAGAATAGGTTTAGATTAGGGACAAGTATTGCATAATTGAGCAAAAGTGACAGTGCACAGGGATGCAAGGATCTAGAAGGATTCAAGGATAGCTACGTGGAGCACAATGAAGCTAAAATGCATATGCATTCGTAGTGCATGCAGGAATGCTTGGGCATACATGTGGCATGCTCATAGACTGAGAGTAGTATGTTGTTTTATATATGCAATAACGATGTTATGGTAATTGAATATGACTAATGATGGATTGTGTGTCCAAGAAAAATGTTTATAGCATGGTTGAAGATGTTGATGATGTTTTCGTTGCATATCGTCGTCATCAATATAAATACAAATGGGGATGGTAAGAACGTTGATTGAGAGGTTGTGTGAAGGGAGCCTGCGAGCTTCTACGAAATGATAGTTGATCAGGTAACATCGAGTAATTTGATAACAGCCTTGCAGGTACGCATTTGGTAGCTTATGTTGCATAAAATGATGAAGGAAATTGAGGTAAGAATTCCCTCAATTAAAGTTCAACATTTGAATTGATGTGTAAAGGCAGAGAGCCTTGAAGGTACAAAATAATGTTTAATGCTTGAGCCTTGAATGCATTTATATAGCAATTAGTGGTATGCTATGTTAGTTATGAGATCATAACCATGTCAAATTAGGAGAGACACTCCTGCTATAGAAATGGATGCCAATAGAGCTAGCCATGTGCGAGGCCATGATGTGGTTGGATATGGAAGGGCTATAGCGCCATGCAAGTGCTTAATGGTTTTCCCCTTTATAACCGATGTTTGGACTTGTTACCCCCCCAACCTAGGGGTAATTAAGGAAATGATGTGTCGAGGCCTGCAGGTAGCAGACATGGAGTGCCGAGAGCTAGATGACCAGCTGAGCCCACATTGAGCAGAAAAAGCCCCACACATTGCAGGCCTAGGATTATGAACGTTGCACCTTGGATGATGTCTCTAGCACATGAACGAGGCTCGGGAACATGAAGAGAAGAGGATGTCACCCTCCTATGCCCAAACGTTCCTCTTGGGTAGCATGACGTCACACTTTTGAGGGGATGTTTGGCCCATTTGGTGCACTTGGTGGTGTTGTGGGCTTGAAGCCCCACACTATAGCTTGATTTGAGGATGACGTGGCACCTTCCTAGCTTGACGTCCTAGCCTTTGGAGGCCTACTTTCACACGTACCACCTTGGAGAGGAGATTTATGGGCTTACATGCCATCATTTTGTTATTTTTGGTCATTTTGTATCCTATGTGGGCAAAAAGAGCAAAACAATTTGCTAATTAAGCATTGTAACTTTGGTTTTAGCCTAAAATTATGGATTTAATTGTAATGTGGACAAACTATGTCTTGGGTTTTCCTCTATAAATAGAGACAAGTCCTTTGTCACTTGGATATATCTCATCACTTGATAATAATACTTCTTGGACTGCAATTTCGGCCCTCGTGGATGTCAATTTTTCATGCAACTAATTTCATATCTGAAAATTACTTCCAAGTGATCCAAACAATAAACCCTAGTTGTTATCGCTGAACAATTTTACACTAAAATTATAACAGAAAATTACAGCAGCAAAGACACGTGTAGCACACATGTCTGGCCTTTCTTGGTTGAAAAACAGAAGTCTTCCTTGGTTGAAAACAGAAAACAGAGTTTCCAAGAAGCCCTAGGCCAAATTTGACAAAATTGCAGAATTACCCTTGCTGAAATTTCCAAGCTCCTAGCACAAGTGCTCACTCACTTATGCTAACTCCATAATGACCCAATGAGATTTGTCACAATCTCTCCTCTCCTTATATAGGAGTCTAATGTGAGTTTAGAAGTCCTTAGCTTACTCTAAGGATCCCTCCACTAAACTCAACATTAAATTAGAATATTATATTCCTCCTTGTGGGTGTGAAACCCCAACACAAGCCCATGAAGCTCTAGCTTCATTCCAAGGGCATTTTCACTAAAACAAAAGCGTAATCTAGTGCCAATAAAGATTCCCACATGCCTAACACCAAGGCCACTAGTGGGAATACCTCCTGAAGCTACAAAAACATCAACACTCCCTCTTATCAAGGGAGGTATTCCATCCTCCATCATCTGGATGTATCACTATCTCCCATACTGGAAGTAGCTTTGCCTCCTGCACTGGATCTGCTACCACAGCTGCACCCCAATCCTCCTGATTGATTGTTACCTCTGTCATGGAAATAAAACCAGTTTTATGGCATGGTCCCTCATGGGAAGACACGCTGCTCCTAGAAGCCTTATGCTTCTGAGCCTCCTGCCTGGCTTCCTCAACCCATGATACCTTCCTGTCAGTCTTGGAAGATGCCTCTCTCCCACCTGAACCTGAGGGTAGACTCCCTCTAAATGGTTGACTCTCCCTTTGAGCTCACTGGCTCCTTCTAAGGTCAAACTCCCTCTAAATTTGTTGACTCCCTCTAAAGTCGAGCTCCCTCTGAGTTTGTAGAACCTCCGAAGCTACCTGCTCCCTAACCTCTATCACTCTGCTAGTGTTTGGCTTGCATAAGCTGGCCCTTCAACCTATACAGGTTTCTATCTCTAACTCCAAGCACCACTGTTGATCTAAAGCTAGATCCTCTGGGCACAAATAGCACCTGTCCATCTCGAAACAATACATGGTAGCCCTTCTTCTAAATCTCTGAGACTGAGAGCACACTCCTCCTAAGTTCTGGCACCCATAACACATTAGTCACCCTCAACACATCTCATGACTCCAACTGGAATCGTACTATCCCAGTTCCCTGCATTGCATGCATGGTCCCCATACCAAGTTCCACACACATATCTGAGTCAATCTCTGTGAAGCTCTCAAACAACTCTCGTGCTCCTGTCATATGACATGAGGCTCCACTATCCACCAACCAAGTCCCATCACCAAAAACTGTACCTAAAAGGGCGGACACTAATAAGAACTCCCTTTGAAGCCTGTCAACCATCCCATCAACCTCTGCTACCGATGTCTGTTGCTTCCTTCCCCTTCTCCTCCGTTGTGCGCACTGTGAAGCATAATGACCATACTCATGACATGCAAAACACTTGACCTTGCTAAGGTCCTTCTTCCTCCTTGGCTCTGGAGATACTTCTCTCTCGGGAGAACCACCTCTTCTGCCCTTCCTAGTATGAGCAACCAGAGCCTTGTTCTCATCATTGTTTCCTTTATGCTTGCCATTCTTGGACTCTAACCGAGCCACCTCCTGGATGCAATCCGTCCATAGCTTGTCAAATCCTGGTAACTGTTCTCGTGCACAGATCCCCTGCATGAATGGTTCCCAAGACCCGAGAAGGCCACTCAATGTCACATTCATGAGGTAGCTAACAACCGTGTCTGAACTAGACATCTCAGCAGCTTGGAGTTGGTGCTTCAGGATCAATTTCTGACCTGCATTCCTGCTTTGGTACAAGCACACCAAAGCATCACAGATCTGATTGGTTGGCTTCTTCTCGGAGATATGAGGAATCGGATGATCCTTTACGAAGTCCAACAATACCCGCTTGGCCTTTACTTCCTTCTTCTTATGAGTTGTCAATTCATGTGGATCAATGGGACTTGGAACCACACCCTCAACATACTCTTTGAGGTCATTCTCCTCCAAAAGAAGGAGAATCCTAGCTTTCCAAGCCCAGAAATTTGTTTCCCCTTCCAACCTGTCCTGAATCTTCAAAGTGTTCATCATTGTGACCTACCTAGAACAAGAAAAAAAATATGCAACAACAATATTGTTGTACCACCAAATGTAACAGCAAATGTGTCTCAAGAGATGACTCCCTATCTTCCTTCAAAGCCTCAGCTCTAATACCATGTCAATTTTTCATGCAACTAATTTCATATCTGAAAATTACTTCCAAGTGATCCAAACAACAAACCCTAGTTGTTATCACTGAACAATTTTCCATTGAAATTATAACAGAAAATTATAGCAGCAAAAACAACAAGATCAAAGATAAATCATCCATGCACATGAGACAAAATTTTATGTTTTGTAAATTGTCAAATTCAGAAATTTTCGAGGGCAAAATCAGCCCTCTCAGTTGTCACAAATTCACCAAAATTGAGGACAAAAATCAATCCTTTGAAAAACTACAAATCAGCAAAATTACCCGGAACAAATCCCAATTTGCAAATCTGTTGTAGGGCACATGTATGGCTTGTTGACGTTAGCCTGTATGGACCTTCTACCTGCCCAAAAACTCACACATGCGAGCCTGAAAAACCCTCCACACATGCAGCTATGTTGTTCTGGTCACACGTGTGACTATACGGACCTATCTGTACCACACGTGTGACTGTACGGACCTATTGTACTCACACGTGTGGTTGTACCTACTCTTCACATGTGCGGATGCTCACACATGCAGTTGTACTTGCTCTTCACACGTGCGGACATGCTTCTCTCTTCTTCTCACATGTGTGGCTCACACGTGTGGCCTTTCTTGGCTAAAAAACAAAAAAGCCTTCCTTGGTTGAAAACAGAAAACAAAATTTCCAAGAAACCCTAGGCCAAATTTGTCAAAATTGCAAAATTACCCTTGCTGAAATTTCCAAGCTCCTAGCACAAGTGCTCACTCACTTATGCTAACTCCATATTGACCCAATGAGATTTGTCACGATCTCTCCTCTCCTTATATAGGAGTCTAATGTGAGTTTAAAAGCCCTTAGCTTACTCTAAGGAGCCCTCCATTGAACTCAACATTAAATTAGAATATTATATTCCTCCTTGTGGATGTGAAACCCCAACACAAGCCCACAAAGCCCATCAACAAGCCCATGAAGCCCTAGCTTCATTCTAAAAGCATTTTCACTGAAACAAAAGTGTAATTTGGTGCCAATGAAGATTCTCACATGCCTGACACCAAGGCCACTAGTGGAAATACCTCCCGAAGCTACAAAAATATCAACAATGGCGAATTCGCTATGTCTCTTTTCTTGTGCAAATGTGGTGCTACTTGCTTGTTGATCATTTCTACTAATCCGCTATCTTCTTGGAGGCTTGTGGTGAAGTATTGTGAGGTATTTCTTGGTTGAGTAAGGTGTTTTCTTCATCTATTTGTTGTCTATTACGTGAATTTTCTGCAATTGGATGGTAATTTGCTTGGTAAACTCAAGATTTGTGGGAAAAACCTTAGTAGGAGTAAGAGTGTTTACACCCTCCATAGCTCACAATCTTTCTTCATCCAGCTAAGAGCACTGAAGGTTTCCTTCAAGGAGTAGGAGTGTCTACACCCTTGAAGTAAATCTAAGCTATGGTTTGATTTCTAGGGAGTAAGAGGGTTTACACCCCTAGAAACTCTAAACCCTAGTTTTATTTTTGACTAGTGAGTTCAACGATTTAGAAGGAGACATTTTGGGTGCTATAAGGGTTTATTCCTAATCCCTCTCCACTTCTCTTATTCGTTTAACTCTCTCTCCAAGTAAGAGACTCCATTTACCCAATAACAAGGCACTAATCTTTGCATTGGAAATTGTATGTGTTGCATTGATAAACGTGAAAATTGAAGGTTTGGAATTGTTCAAGTTGGATTTGAATTTTACATGTTTTAGACTCTCTTGTGCTTCAAGGGCGTCTTGATTGGTCAAGTGGTTAGTTTGTTGTAATAAACTTTAAGCTACAGCCATTAGGGCTGCAGAAAACACTCTCTCTTACACAATTTCTCTACTTTTCTACCGCTGAAACTTGTTTTTGAACTGTGATAAGCAATCTACTAATAAAGGGCTATTGTTTGAGCGGTTGTTGATCTTAGTGGTTAGAATTTGTTGTTGTAGTAAAAGTTTGTTACAGCCATAGGGCTGTCATAAACATTTGCTGATAACACTCATTTACAGCCCTCTTCTGCCATCAAAATCTTGGTTTAAGCATTGGAAAATTATCTACTAATCATAAGCATTGTTGTCCAATATCATGTGTTGATTTGATGGTTTAACTTGCAGTTGTTATAAATTTATAATTCTATTTTTGTTGATATGTCTTTGTTATATGCTGCAAATTTTGGGATAACAAGACTTCTTGATGTTTTCCCTCTTGTCTTGAGGATTATTTCATCATATATCGTCTTGGTTTGGCTTGTCTAACATTGTTTCTCAGGTACACAACATTGGCAACCATTTATCAAGCCCAAAGACTCTCTCTTCAAGCCTCAAGACCCTTTAATCATGACCTATAGGGTTGTTTCCTTCAGCTCTTGGCCTTTCCCTTTGTAATCCCCCTAGGGTCACCCAGGAATCCTCCCTTGTGTAGACTTGTCCATTACTAAAATGAGGGGAATATCTATTGAAGTGACAGTGATAGGTGTCCCCAGTTGTGTCACACCTTTGTTGTTGGGGTTGGGCTTTTACCCTAACTACAAATCATGTGATAACAAGACTACAACCTCTTTGTTGACACTGAAGAGCACTAAAGGATTAAATTCTTGGTGTTGTGTATGGGTCGAAGAAAAAGGTATCCAAATGGTCGAGAAAGTAATCGAGGAAGAGTTTGGATAATGTGTGGAGACATTGGCTACACCTTCCAACTCACCATGGTGGAATACATGACATAAATTGTGGTATTCTAAAGTCAATGCAAGGACACATTGTGTAGATGTGGCCATGGGTATTGGCACACCGATTTAATTATTGGTAATGTTTGATTGTATTATGAAAAGCTTGGATGTTGATGGTGCATGTGTAAGGAATGATAGTTTCATTCCATTTAATATGAATAATAGCTGGAAATAATTGAATTGTTGGTAGGATTTAATTCTGAGATCATTTCATAAGCATGCGTAAATGTGCAAAAAAAAGGATAATGTGCATGAGTACTGATAATTTGTTCGTTTGAATGAAAGTTGAGGAAATTGCAAGAAGAATGTGTTGTTGTTTTTGTAGCATTGGGAGGTATTCTCACATTGGCCTTGGTGTCGGGAATGTGGGAATCTTTGTTGGCACTCACATTGCATTTTTTGTTTTGGTGAAAACCCCTTGTATATTGAGTTGGGGCTTCACACCCACATGGAGGAATAAACAACTCTAATTTAATGTTGAGTTTAGTGAAGGGCTCCTTAAAATAAGTTAAGGGCTTCTAAACTCACTTTAGATTCCTATAAAAGGAGAGGCAATGTGAGGATCATTGTGACATCTCATTGGGACATTATGGAGTTGGCATAAGTTAATGAACAATTGTGCCAAGGAGATTGGGTGGCAATTTCAGCAAGGAAATTCTTCACTTTGGCAAATCTGGCCTAAGGTTTCTGAACATTCTGTTTTCTGATTTTTTGCTGAGGAAGGATAGCCGCACGTGTGGTACAGACAGTCCGTACCATTGACATCAACAGTCCGTACAGTTGACATCAACAATCCATACGACAAACATCAACAGATTGTATAGGTTTCAACCAGCTAAGGTTTGTACCAGGTTTGCAAGTTGGAAGATTTTCAAGATTTTGTTGAATTTATAATTTGTCGGGAGGACTGTTTTGTCCTCATAATTTCTCAATCAAAAAAAAATTACAGAACAAAAAATTTTGTGTCTCATGTGCATGGATGATTTATCTCTGATCTTTATGTTTCCGCTGTAAATTTTTGTAACTTTCTGTCAAAATTTCAATGTAAAATTATTCAATGATAACAGCCCTAGTTTACTGTTTGAGGTCACTTGGAAGTAATTTCCAGATCTGAAATTGAATGCATTGAATTGCCTGAAAAATTGACATGGTATTAGAGCATAGGCTCTAGAGAGAAAAAGGATCATCTTCTTGAGACACAAGTGGTTGCAGATTTGTGTTGTTGCAGACTTTTTGTTTTGGGCAGGTCATAATGGTGGGCAATCTCAGAGTTGAGGACAGGTTGGAAGGGGCCACTAATTTCCGAGCCCAAAAGGCTAGGCTTCTTTTGCTCTTGGAAGAGTATGATCTCAAAGAGTATGTTGAGATGGTGATTAAAAATCCCAATGATCCATGGGAGTTGGCAGCTCATCGGAAGAGAGAAGTGAAAGCCAAGCAGGTATTGTTGGATTCTGTGAAGTATCACTTGATTCCTCATATTTCCGAGAAGAAAACGACAAAAGAGATGTATGAATCTTTGGTAGGCTTGTACCAAAGCGGGAATGAAAACTGAAAGTTGATTTTGAGGGACCAGCTCCGATCTATTAAGATGTACAGTTCAAATACAGTTTCTACCTACCTCATGAGGATCAGTCGGATTTGTGATCAGCTTGTAGCCATTGGTGAAGTAGTGGATGACACAGAGTTGATGAATGTGGCGTTGACTGGTTTTCTCGGGTCCTGAGAACCATTTGTGCAAGGGATTTGTGCACCCGAGAAGTTGCCACCATTTGACAGACTATGGATCGATTGCATCCAATAGGAGGCTCGGATAGAGTCCAGGAACAAGCATAGAGGTAGTGATGATGACATTCAGAGTCCAGACCCTAGCTGCTAATGCTAGGGAGGGAAAAGGAAATGGTTCTTTGAAGAAGAACGCAAGGAAAGAGGCATCTTCAAAGCAGGGAAAGAAGGGCCTTAGCAAGATCAAGTGTTTTGCTTGCCATGAGCATGGCCACTGTGCTTCACAGTGTCCATAGCGGAAGAGAGGGAAAGAGAAGCAGCAACAACAGCAGGCATCATCAGCACGGGTGGATGAGGTTGGAAACAGGCTTCAAAGGGAGTTCTTATTGGTCTATGTCCTTTCTGGTGTAGTTTCTGGTAGTGGGACTTGGTTGGTGGATAGTGGAGCCACATGTCATATGATAGGAGCATGGGAGATGTTCAAGAGCTTCACAGAGTCTGACTCAGATTTGCATGTGGAACTTGGTATGGTTACCAAGCATGTAGTGCAAGGATCTGGAACAATGTCATTCCAGATGGAGTCACGAGATGGGTTGAGAGTGACAAATGTGCTATGGGTACCAAAACTTAGGAAGAGTATGCTCTTAGTCTCAGTGATTGAGGAGAAGGGCTATGCGGTGTTATTCCAAGATGGACAGGTGCTGTTCATGCCCAGAGGATCTAGCTTAGACACAGCAATGGTTCTTGGAGTTAGAGAGAGCAACATGTAAAGGTTAAAGGGCCATCCTATGCAAGCTATGATAAGCAGTAGTAGAGTGACGGAGGACAAGGAGCAGGTAGCTCTGAAGGTTGTGTAGACTCGGAGGGGGTCAGCCTTCAAGATCCGGTGGGAAGAAGCAGCCTTCCAAGTCTGTTAAGAGGAAGTTAAACTTCAGAGGGAGTCGGCAAGCTCAAAGGGAGAGACGACCATCCAAAGGAAGTCAACCTTCAAGTGCAGGTGGGAGAGAGGAGTCTTCCAAGACTATCAGGAAGGTGTCATGGGTTGAGGAAGCCATGCAAGATGCTCAAAAGCAGAAGGCTTCTAGGAGCAGGGTGTCTTCAAAGAAGGGTACATGTCATACAGCGGGATTTACTTCCGTGTCAAAGGGAGCAGTTATGGTAGCGGATCCAGCGTGGGAGACTGACATACTTCCAGGTGATGGTGGATGGAATACCTCCCTTGCTAAGAGAAAGTGTTGATGCTTTTGTAGCATTGGGAGGTATTCTCACATTGGCCTTGGTGTCGAGCATGTGGGAATCTTTGTTGGCACTCACATTGCATTTTTTGTTTTGGTGAAAACCCCTTGTATATTGAGTTGGGGCTTCACACCCACATGGAGGAATAAACAATTATAATTTAATGTTGAGTTTCGTGAAGGGCTCCTTAAAGTAAGTTAAGGGCTTCTAAACTCACTTTAGACTCCTATAAAAAGAGAAGCAATGTGAGGATCATTGTGACATCTCATTGTGACATTATGGAGTTGGCATAAGTGAGTGAACACTTGTGCCAAGAAGATTGGGTGGCAATTTCAGCAAGGAAATTCTTCACTTTGGCAAATTTGGCCTAGGGTTTCTGGACATTCTATTTTCTGATTTTCTACTGAGGTAGGACAGTCGCATGTGTGCTATGGACAGTCCGTACAGCCGATGTTCACAGCCTGTACAGCTGACGTCAGCAAATCGTATAGGTTTGAGCTAGCTAGGGTTTGTACTAGGTTTGCAAGTTGGAAGATTTTCGAGATTTTGTTGAATTTGTAATTTGTTGGGAGGACTGTTTTGTCCTCAGAATTTCTTAATCAGAAAAATTTTGTGTCTCATGTGCCTGGATGATTTATCTTTGATCTTTATGTTTCCGCTGTAATTTTTTGTAATTTTCTGTCATAATTTCAATGTAAAATTATTCAACGATAACAACCCTAGTTTACTATTTGAGGTCACTTGGAAGTAATTTTCAGATCTAAAATTGAATGCATTGAATTGCTTGAAAAATTGATCGAATGGTCTTGGATATGGCAATGGTGTAAACCCATAAGGAACAATGATACCTACTGCTACAAGAGCCAAACATTATGAGAAGGAATCTCATACTGGGAAACTTGATTTTTCCTTGTGAAACAAATTTGAAATTATAAGTAAAATTTCTATGATAATATCTCATGAGGACTGTATGTGTATGATACAGGATAGATGATGGCTACTGAACTTGAAAGTTTGGGAAGAAGACTGTTGTTAGGACATTGGGACCCTATGATTGCCACAACCTATAGATTTCCAATAGGAGTCTAGTAGTAAGATGGTGCTCTCCTTGCATGTGAACACCTTAGCAAATGATGGATTGTCCGAGGGATTGTGTAGCAGTGAAGGGGATGCATGAGCCTGGAAGGTGAGTATAGCAAGGAAGAGGCAACGTAATAATGCATACGGCATGGTGGTTGGAATCATGAGGGTGTGTCTAGAAAGAACAGTGAGTTGAATTCTTGCCCGTGGCAGCTTTGTGAAGTACAGGATAGCCATACAGATAAGTATCGAATTATGATTGTAAATTCATTTTGAATACGTATTTATATTATGGAGTTGATAACTCCTGAGAATAAGATGATTGTTATATGATAAGGGCAATAACATGTATGTTTTCATGATGGTTGCATAGGAACAACCGAAGAACGAAGATATGAACCATGTACTTGGAAAGAAGAGCAATAAAAGGAAATGGAGCTCAAGGACAAAGGCATGGGACAAGTAAAGTCCAGTGGACTTGTTGCAGCTCAGAAGAAGCAAAGTGGAGTTGAAGATGCAATGCAGGAGGCGCATCCGCAACTATTTGAAGGTTTGGAGATTCCACTATCACAACTAGGGCTCCTAGAGCCACAACTTGTAGACTTCCTAGCCGACCTTGTGTTGGAGCGACCTATAGAGAAGTGGTATAGCCTGAGGGACTGCAGTGTAGAGAAGGGGGTACACTTCCTTGGGTTGTGCAGGTTGTGGCGAAAGAGAGCTTGTTGGTTGGAATTGTTGTGGGAATTGACAAATTGTGAAAGTTTTTGTAGTTGGAATTCCTAGAGACGCATCTCTGAGACTTCCTAGTTGGTCTGTGCTGGAGCCCTGGATGGAAGTGGTGCAGCTTGAGGCACTGCAGTGCAGAGAAGGGGGTACACTTCCTTGGGTTGTGCACACTGAGGGGAACGAGAGATTGCAGGTTGGAATTGTTGCAAGAGTTACTAAAGTGTGAACTCATTATGTATGGTTTGTGGTCGGAGTGCCCATGTATATGTATTTTGAGTCAGAGTGCATGTGTGATATTAGGCCAGAGAACCTATACGTTGAATAAGGGTTGGAGAGCCTAGCATTGCAATATGTATGTACACCTATATGGTGTTGTGCACTGAGGACAGTGCAAAAATAAGGGGGAGGGAAATGTAATATCCCCAGTTCTAATCCCAACATTTATAATGTAATTATGAAAATATTAATTAGCCTGGTGAGCCGATATGTTTGGGTGGGATAGCCCATATGTATTGATATGGCCAAGGGCCAAGCTATGTAAAATGTACATTAAAATTATTAATATAAATTATTATCGTTGGTTGTGGTACGAGTGGTACGATAACGATGGGGGGCTATGATTCCACGAGAGGGGGGGCTAAAGGGAGGTCCAAGGGATCACCCATTTATATTAATCCAAGTCATTCATATTAATGTTTATCCACCTTTGAAATATCAAAGAGTTATTAAAGTGATGTAAGGGTGGTAGGTGGAAAAGGTCAACTCACCCAATAATGACAGCATGGACCGAGTACAACCACTTTTTGGGAAATGTCAGTCAAGCTTGCATGAGAAGAAAAGGAAATTCGAGTTCATTCTTGGGCCAATTTTTCATGTTGGTTTTGGAGAGAAAGAGGAGAGTTGAGTGCTAGAAAAAGAGCACCATCCATGTTATGCTTAAGGACAGCCATTGATGGGCTGATTTTTATGTTGAAAATGAGGTTGTAGGCCTAGAATGAAGGTCATATGCCTGTAAGTGACATTTCATGTTGAGCAAATGGCTCAAGAGCCTTGAGAAGGCTGCTATAAGCACTCCTGGAGCAGCTGAGAGTTCCTGGAGTCCCCAACTGTGAGATTCCTAGCCAATCAAGTGCATTGGAGCCCTGGAGGGAAGTGGGAAGGCCCGAGGGATTGCATAGCAGAGAAGAGGGGTCCCATTCCTTGGGTTGTGCAGGTTGAGGGAAAGAGAGTTGGTGGATTGGAACTGTTGTTGGAGTAGGAACTTGGGTTTTGGGCTACTGAATGTGGAGAGCGAAGAGCCAAGAGAGCCATAACTCCTTGTGGACTCATAGCCTCAACTCAGGGGTGGCCTACTATTGAGAGAAATGGAACAAAAGCGCCTATGGCTGGGAAGAACATCCCCTATATGCAGCCAATCGGTTCAGCAATTAAAAGATAAGTTTTATATTGTGTTTTAAATGTTAATTCCGTTGTGTAAAATGTTTAATTTGAATGTTGTTGGGTTTGTTTGATAATGCCTGCATTCATGGGTTTTTATTTATGTTGTTAGATGCTTGAATAAGTTAGCATGTGCTTGTTGTTGATTTTATTGTGTAAAGAAAATTTTTGTTTAAGTGGGTTTAGCAAGCAGGGTTCTTTACACGGAATGTGGAAGTGGATATTTATGAAAAGTTGTTCAATAATTGACACAATATTGTAAAGGAAGTCGACTTACTCTTTGAAGCACAATGGAGGATTTATTGGATAACATAATAATGTACAAATGTAAACATGAATATACAAATGGCAGGCACACATTAGTTTTTTTAAAACTATTATACACAAAATAATGATCGTGTCCATCTATATTTGTTTATCCATATAAGAGACCATTTTCACACTGTTGGAATTTGTAGTCCCTCAGAAAGTGTCCTGCAGAGTGCCATTAATGTTAGCAGCGAGCAGAGAAGAGCTGGGCACATTCAGAGAAGGTACGGTGGCAGGTACTCCAGCAGAGATTCCATAAAGCAGTCTGTACAGCAGCCTTCATTACAGTAGCAACAGTGTGCCCTCCTTCAGTGGTTCCATACATCAATAATGAGGGCGCAAGGGCATTTATGGAGGAGAGAGAAATAGAGGGTGCATGCATGCACCATCCTCAATTTAGTTCCAGTTTAAATACAATTTATATTTAACAGTTCAGTTCTATTTCTAAGTTTGATTTAGTTAGTAGTTGCATGCATAGTTAATTAGGGCACTTTGCATGTGGAAAGTTTCCAAGAATTGATGGGGCACAGATCCTTAGAAGAGAGAGATGCATGCATGCATGCATACTTGTACTCTCCTCTAGTGGGCACACCTTCCTAGGAATAGTTCTTTCATGTAGGTTGAGGGTGCTAATCCCAAGGCCATGAATAGATCTAGGGTTTAGGTTTATTTCAGTTAAGGCATTGTTGTGCACGTGTCTACATTCATTGTATCTCCTAGTTTATAAAGGAGAAGCAAGGGGTACATGTTTTATTCATTTAGCTTTTCATAGTAGGAAGCAGTGGGTGAAGGGAAGAGTTTGAAGCTTTCTGTGTATTTTATGTTTTCAAGAGTAATAAATAGTGATGTGATTTGAATTTTAGATCTGTGTACTTGCTACTACTTTCTTCAGTTTGATGTGTTTCAGTTCCTAGTAAAAATCAGATTGCAGTCTTGATAAAGATTTTAGTTTTCTATTTTCGTAAGTAGGTAGGTTAGAGATCAAACTAGGACTATTACTATGTGTTGAAGAATTTTAACATGGTATCAGAGCAGTGTATCGGACACCTTCTAGAGTTCTGTGTATGGAGAGATCAGCCTTGAAGGAAAGAGAGTTGTCAAAGGGTTTCAGTGGGCAGCATGTCTATGCTTTAGTGACTAAAGCAGAATTGTGTCAATGATCAGCAGGTGGACCTAAGAAGGGTTGTGCCATGTGAAACCCTAGTTTATCTAATGAGTGGAGATTGAAGCTTGTTCAATGGAGTTGCAATAATGACCATTCCCAGTATGTGAAAGAGTCACTTGTTGGAGGGCACCTCTAACTTTGTGTCGTGGAAGTTCAGATTGTAAAACCTCCTAGAAGCAACAAACCTTTGGTAACTTGCGGAGAAGGAGGTCAAACCCCCTATAGGTCCCAAAGATCTGGCAAAGAACAAAAAGACCGCAATGAATGCAAAGCTATCCCTACTGGATTCAGTGAAGGATCATTTGATACCTCATATCGCCGAGAAAATCACTACCAAGGAGATGCAAGATGCCTTGGGAATCCTACATCAAAGTGTGAACATATCTAGGAAGATGCACCAGAGGAACAAGCTCACCACGTCTCGCATGTGCAAGACAGATATAGTAGCTAGCTATCCGATGAAGCTACAGAGCTAAGAGACCAGCTTGGTGCAGTTGGTGAAGAAGTCAAAGATGATGAGCTAGTTCAGATTGCTCTAAATGGCTTTAGTTCATCTTGGCACAACTTTTCCAGGTTATCTGTGGTCAAAAGTAGTTAACTTGACTTCGAGAAGTTGTGGGATACTTTCATTGGAGGGAAGATGAGACTAGAGCAAGTCTCAACCAATTACAAACATGAGGATGATGGACCAGACCTAGCCCTCGATGGTAAGGTGAGGAGAGGATGTAGAAATGGAGGACTCGGTGGGGTTCAAAAGGGCAAGGAGGAAGAATCATATTCTTCATGTTAGGGGAAGATAGATTTCATTCATCAAGTTCTTCGGGTGCATCAAGCACAGTCACTATGCCTCTCGGGACACTAAGAGGAAGAAGGGAAAGGGTAAGCAGCAACAACAGTAGGAGTTTGCATGGAGTGTAGATGGTTCCAATGTGGGGATTTCACTACCAAGATAGATACCCATTATGCCATGGTGTCCAATGTTTACACAGATAAACACGCACTATGCTTTCCATGTACACAGTTTCAAGGGTTTGATGGTATGCAAATAGTGGAGTTTCGAGACATATGACTTATGACAAAAAGATCTTCAACGGGTTTCAAGAGAAAGAGGGAGGAATGCTTGTGGAGTTGGGTGATGATGCCACGTATCCTATGAAGGGATTGGGCTCGATTCTTTTCACATCCCTTCAGGTGATGTTCTTAAGTTAGATTATGTCTTGTATGTTCCTAATTTAACAAAGACTCTGCTTTCAATTTCTTACATGATAGATTTACAGTATTTAGCTAAGTTTGATGGTCAGCAAAGTCACCATCAGAGACAGCAACCATGTATCAAGTCGAGTTTTGGCCCAATGAGTGCAAGAAGGTGGCCTTTACAAGTACTCACAAATCTAGTAGAGAAGATATGGCAAGATGCCACGATGGAGGGTTCCTCCAACCTTGAGGAGACAATTACAGAATCGACTACGGAATGAATGATTGATCCCTTGATTGCAGCTAATGGGAGTAAGGAAGAGTACTAGGTTGAGGTTGTTACAAAAGGATTCTCTTAGCAAGAGGTAGTTGACCTTGATGAGACTCTTACTCTAGTGGTCGGAGGATTCTCCTAGGAAGAGGGAGTTTCCCTAGATGGGCTTATGCATGCACCATTAGTTTTGCATTTCAGTTTCTATGAGATTGTACTCATGTTGGGTTGTGTTGCTGCCTTATACACACCTCAGGTAACGTGGAAGAAATCTTCAATCCACTGGGTGTGTTCTTGGGGGCCAACCTCAAGTCGAGATACTATCACTCAACACTCGACTCTTCCGTCTAGGGCAACTCCTAGCGAAGCCAAGGGGGGTGGTCCCTAAGAAAATAACCAAGGCTAAGGAATCTATAGCATAAAAGTAAATCTAGGAGTTTAAATGAGAGCAAGGGAAACTACAACTACTCTAACAGCATACATGACACATAAATGAAATTGCTTATGCTGGAAATATAAAGCATATAAAGTATTTGCACAAGGATGAAATAATCTTGAAATGTAGATACAAGTGCTTGAATGAAAATGATAAGCAAAAAGAGATATAGACCAGTGCCAATAATGTAAGAGTTGCTTCAAGATGTAAAATGTTGTTGTAGGAGGATGTGTTGCAATGCTCTTGATAATTTTATTATTAAGATGAGTTGTTTAGTTCATGGGTTTATTGTGAAGTGGCTTGATGAATTGCAAGACCACTTATATGTGCAAGTGATTACAATAAAAGAAATCTAATCTAAAATTTGGCCCTTTAGAGGTTATCCCTCAATTGGGTACAAAGAACAATGTCGAAGGTCCAACGAGGAGAGAACAAATCTCATTAGAGAGTATCCCCTTCACTTCACATGCAAGTTCAATGTATGGTCTCAATCGAACAATAACAACTATCGGATTGCTCTATTAAATTATTCCACACTGACCTGTCCCTGTTCTGATGGGTCCCCCAGATCGAGCTAGGCTCGCAAGGCGTCAGAGCAATACTAGGGGAAGCTGAGGAGATGATTTATTTTCCAACTTTGAAATTACAAAAATGAAATTGCAAAAAGGGGAAATCTAAGCTACTTTAATCTAAAAAGGGAAACTACTCTAATGTTTTGCAGTGTTGTGATTATTTTTATGGTTTATTTTATCTTTTTCAATTAGCAAAATGAAAAGCATAGAAAGAAGGTAAATGAGTCAATCACACAAAGACACCTATCCCCCCTGGAGGATTGAAATTGGGCTTTGGGTAGCCCAATGCTTTTATTAATTTGTTACAATCTCTTTTTGGGGGAAAGCTTGTGATCCTTATAGATCCGAATCAACAAGTTTACAAGTTTTTTGGAAAAGTTTATTTCGATGAGAAAAGGTGCTCCTGGGGGTTCGGAATGGTGTAGATCTTCAAAATTTGGGTAGCATCTCATTTTGGTTGTTTGTCTTTCCTGAAAAAATGGCAAGCAAACAATCCACAGAGATGCCCAAAATCACTTTGGACAACTTGCGGAAAAGAATCAAAACTGTGGAAAAATTATAATTTCTAAGTAAAAAAGGTACACTAAACTAGCGATTCACAACCACTAAAGCAAGTTAAATAATGAGCTTCCTTAGTGGTTTTGTTTGCTGTTCGGAACGACAAACAAAAGAGCAGTGAATTTGCTAAATATTGAATTGAAAGCACTTTAAAAGAAACTACCTTTTAGCCCTTAAAGATTTAGATAAAAATGCTTGCTAAAAGATGAACTTCTATGATAGATCTAGCTCTTTAATGATAGAAAAGTTAACATGCAATCTAGATCTGTTTAAGCATGCATGCATAAGTAAAGATCTATGTATAATTGTTAAATTTATAAGCAGTTGCGAGAGCCATTCTCCTGGAGGATGGCTAAGACCCTAGACGAGATCTAGGGTCCCCAGTGCACTCCTGGGGTATGTGGTCTGGGACCAAGTTGATACAAGACCCTAGATGTGTTCTAGGGCCCCTGGATGTGTTCCAGGGAATCCTTGCTTAGTGCTTGGATTGATCCTTGGATGTGTTCCTTGGTGGTTGAT
>ML781524.1:514405-542508 GCA_009831015.1 Picea engelmannii | reverse complement strand
TGAGTTGTGTCTTTAAGCTGCCTATCTGCTGTTATAGATCTGTTGTTACATTAAGAGAGATATTCATTACTGTTTAAGATCTGAGATATATGCAGTGTGCAGATCTAAAGACATATCTGTTATAAAATGTTTAGACAGAGTTGCTGGATCTTCAACATGTGTTTAGTTTTATAGATACTGTGTTTAGATCTGTTTCTTAGATCTGAGTTTAATATGTGATCAGAGCTCCTCTATTAAATAGCTGCAGTTTACTTTACTTGTGGTCTATCCATGATTGACTTACAGATCTAATTTGTCTTGTTTATTGGAAAAATTAAAAGAGACTAATATTCTGCATCTTACCCTAAAATCTAACAATAATTTTTAATTAGAGACTAGATCTACTTGCATGCAAGACAAGGTAACCAAGAAATTTTTAAGTTTTGTTGAGAAAGAGATAGAAAGAAGGGGCTTGCAACATGAAGTTCCTTTGGGCTATGGAGTCCTCCAATGAATGGATGAGGGACTTTGTTCTCTCGAAAGGGCTTGAAGCTTGTGGTAGATTGCACTGAAATCAACCACCTCTTCAAGTATGAAGACCTGAAATCTTAATAAACTTGCACAAAATTTGTTAAATATTGGTGTTCCCTACACATGAAATCTAGATAGCATGCAATTAAGCTAAATTAACATGCAAATCTTTAATCACATGTATAAAGAGACAAAAGATCTAAATAAGCAAACCAATTAAGAATATCTTTCCTATTGGGTGATATCACCCTTACTTAGGCCAACATACAAATTAAAATAAAAATAATTAAGATACATTTACCTCACAATATAATCCCATTGAACATCAAGCATCCACACAAAGCTACCATCCACCATATGACCTCCAAAGTCTCTTTCTTATTCCAATATCAAATGATTACAATAGAGTACAAGCATTTCTCTCCTAGCTCCAACTAGTTTACAATGGGAAAGAAGCCTTGTTTATATAGCAAAGAGGGAGCCATTCCCAAGGAGGGAGTGTGCACCAACTAAAAGAGAAATAGACATGTGTGAGGTTGGACGAGTGACACCTCTCCAACACATGAGATAACTTGCCATATGTTCAAGAGAAAGAGAGGGAGGGGTGACACATGGCCCAAGAGAGGTGGCAGCCTCCTTGGGATGTGCGCACTCCTTGGAGAATGCGCCACATCAAGGAAGAGGGGCGCACCCTCTCGTTGGGATCTCCCCCCAATGCCATGTCACTTACCCAACTCACTCCTTAACTCCTTCTCAAATGCTAGTAAGGCTCACTGAACTCAAGAGAGGGTGAGTTTACTCAAAACATGTCCCCGACATGTTTCCCAAAAATTAGCGCTCGCTGATTTTTTGTCTTTTCTGTCTTTTATTTCCCTTTTGTGAGAGAAATTGACTTTTAGTGATTAAAAATCACTATTTTCACTCACAAAGGAGGTACATAGGTAAAGTGGGTATTCTAAGCAAGAAAATGAATACCCCCAAGGCATATGAAGCCTCCTAGTACCACTTATTTAACTTGTACATCAATTACAATTAAAATATCCCGTTTTTGTGGGAAAAAAATTATTTGCTGAAAACATTAAAAAAATCCTAAGGGGGGGGGGGACTTAGCGCATTTCCATAAAACTCTAGGAGCATGATTAGCATGGTAATATACATCAAACACTAGACTTAGACAACACACCAAGGCCTAGCCACTAGGACAATACTCCAGTTTTGGAGGATATTGAGTGAAAAAACTTAAAAATTATAACTCGCTTGCAAAGCAGCAAGATATAATAAAAAAAGAAAAAAAAAACACTCTAGAGTAATGTACTAATGACCATGTCTTAGAGGACTAAGCCTTTTACAAAATTCATCATGCTAGCTCATCTTATTACAATTCCCCATGGGGGTATGGAAAATGCGTGAAAAAAAATAAGAAAATTTGAAGGAGCAAAAGTGCCCGGCTGGACTTCTGAACTTTGATTTTGAACAAGTCTTTGTTCAATCTTTGGCAGCTCAACTGCAAGTCCATCCTAGTGCAACTTGGAGGGCAACAGGTTGTTCCGAGTTTAGTGCAAATTTCAATTTGTTATTTTATAGATACAATATGTTTGTCTTGGCCCTGTATACAGATGAGTTCATTATTGCATGAAGTCCCAAACAGTTCATAATGTGGTGTAAAAAGATTTTGACCAATGAAGATGGCATGAAGGGCAAAGGAGGTTGGCAGGTTGCCAATGCAGTGTTCCTTGTATAGAAGGTTTTCACCTTGAAGACTCTGAAGAGAGTTCAGAGTACAGAAGGAAGCAGTGATACAGATTCATGTTTCTTTAGGCTCATTGGTGGTCAACTGTTTGACCAAGCCCCTAGCAGAAAGGGGATTCCAAATGCAGAGGAAATATCTTGTGTTTGGCAGAGAACACTTTGCTTAGTAAGAGTTAGAGTTGGATATTTTTTTTGTACCTCAAAATATGTCCAGCAGAGTGCCATTACTTTTAGCAACAAGCAGAGAAGATCTGGAAGCATGCAAAGAAGGTACGGTGGCAGGTACTCCAGCAGAGATTCCATACAGCAGCCTTAATGACAGCAGCAGCAGCATGCCCTCCTTCAGCAGTTCCATGCAGCAGTCATGAGGGTGCAAGGGCATTTATGGAAGAGAGAGAGAGAGAGAGAAGCTGCATGCATACCTAAAGCATGCAAGCGCCATCCTCAATTTAGTTCCAGTTTAGATACATTTTATATTTATAAAATGCGGTTCAGTTCTATTTCTGAATTTGCCTTAGTTAGTAGTTGCATGCACAGTTAATTAGGGCGCTTTGCATGTGGAAAGTTTCCAAGAATGGATCAGGTGCAGATCCCTACAAGAGAGAAGCGCATGAATGCATACTTGCACTCTCCTTTAGTGGGTGCACATTCCTAGGAATAGCTCTTTCCTGCAAGTTGAGGGCTCTAATCCCAAGATCAGGAACAGATCTAGGGTTTAGGTCTATTTCAGTTGAGGCACTGTTGTGCATGTGTCCACATTCATTGTACATCCAGCCTATAAAGGAGAAGGCAGGAGTATAGGTTTTATTCATTCAGTTTTTCAGAGAAGGCAGTAATGGTTGAGGGGTAGACTTTGAAGCTTTCTGTGTATTTATTTTTTTCAAGAGTAATAAAAAGTGATGTAATTTGAGTTTCAGATCCATGTTCTTGCTGCTGCTTTCTTCAGTTTGATGTGTTTCAGTTCTTAGTAAACATCAGATTGCAGTTTTGATATAGATTTCAGTTTTCTGTTTTCCTAAGTAGTTGGGTTAGAAATCAGACTGACTGTTACCATGTGCTGTCGAATTTTAACACACTCTTCATAACATGAGCCCTATACACCGATGGAGTCCAGAGAAATTGGACAGAATGAAGCCCTGCAGCCTCATCAGGCACAAAGATCAACCCAGAGAGAATATGACTTACATTCATCAAGTGTTGTGTCATGAGAGGCTATTCTAGTATCAATATAGATGTACAATGCAAATCGTTGAAGCACAGGTAGATATAAATAGATAGAGAGAGAGATTTGTATTACCTTATCCTAATTTTTGAGAATAGAAAATATTTACAAGGAGTTAATAAATAAACTCCATAAGATAAATCTTGGAAGTTCAAAAATTATTTTCTTTTGAAAACTCGGGAGAAAATAGCCAGTTTATAAAACAGACCATAAAATTTCCTACAATGCAGTGTATTTTTAGAGGGGTGGCACGTTCCACTCAGTGGTCACTGGCTCAATTTCCATGAGTTCACACCAAGGTTCACACTGTACATTAATTCTCAGGATTGGTATAATCAATAATCCAAAAATAAATATTTCTCTGCTCAATTCATCCACGTAAAATCTGGAGATCCTTATATCTCTACTCAGTCAGATGTTCAAGTAGAACCCACAGAACCTTATTTATCTGCTAAATTCATCTGTTTCAGTAAAATGCAGAAAACCTTATTTCTCTGTTCATTTCATATGTTTAAGTAAAATCTAGAGAACCTTATTTCTCTGCTGAATTCATCCTTTTATGTAAAAATCAAGAGAACCTTATTTATCTGCCAAATTCATCCTTTTATGTAAAAATCAAGAAAACCTTATTTCTCTGCTAAATACATTTGTTTAAGTAAATCAAGAGAACCTTGTTTCTTGGCTAAATTGATATGCTGTCAGAGTGTTTTTCGATGTAACAGTGTAACATATTTTGAAGTACGATGTTTCGGGTGAACTCTTCATCTATTTGACATTTTTTACACTGCCAATTTCTGTTTTAGTCCTTATCAATTTGTTATGCTATCCTCATACCCTACAATGTTATTAACTTATTACTTTACTCTGCCTCCTAATTATCTGGTTTTAATTTCTTGCCCTTCTTGAGATATCAACGTTGATTGCTTTTCAATTCAATTTAATATTATTACATTCCTTTATTTTTTATTCATTTGTTGATTTAATTTTATTTATTTTATTTATTTGCCCCACCATTGTCTACCTCCCCCTCCAATCTCTGATATAAATACACTCCCCTTCCTCATTTGCAATGTTCTTCTCCCCTTCCTCATTTGCAACATTCTTCTCTATCTTTGTTGTATTGTTCCCTTGAAGATGGGTTAAGACTTCACCAAAGCGCCGGACTTCAAAATATGTTATGCGGTTACATCCAAAAATACTCTGACAAGATGTACCACAGCGAAAGGTTGCATTCCCATATAAATTGGTGTTGTAAAATTCAGAGAGCATTATTTCTCTGCTAAATTCATCTGTTTAAAAAAAACAGAGAATCTTATTTCTCCGCTAAATCCATATGTTTAAGTAAAATTCGGAGAACCTTTATTTCTCTGCCAAAATCATCTGTTTGAGTAATATCCCAATAAACTTATTTCTCTGCTAATTTCATATCTTTCGGGAGAACCTTATTTCTCTACTAAATTCATCCGTTTAAGTAATATCCAGAAAACCCTCTCTGTCTGCTAATTTCATTCGTTCGAGTAAAATCCAGAGAACGTTCCTTCTTTGCTAAACTCAGCATTTTATGTAAACATCAAAAGAACCTTAAATTTCTCCGCTAAAATCATCTGTTTGAGTAATATCCCAATAGCCTTATTTCTCTGCTAATTTCATATCTTTCCGGAGAACCCTATTTCTCCGCTAAATTCATATGTTTAAGTAAAATCAAAAGAACCTTTTTTTTTTCTTTTTATGGCTTCCGCTCATCACTCTGCGACCGCTGAAATGGTTTGTTCCCTATAAGCGCCCAACCTGATGTTATCGGTCTCAACATGGGCTAAACAGTGATGGGTAAGAGGGGATTATATTCCACGAAATCGTCCAGTACTTGCGTTTAGCCTATCCATAAACGCGAGTACGATCACTAGCACAAACACAAACGTCCTCCAAGGGATAAACATGTTTCTGAATAAGCTTGAACCTTGGTGGGGCATTAACAGCGCCCTGCTCTCACCGACCCCACAAACCCCCATTGACGAAAAGAACACTTTTTAACAGCTAAATTCATATGTTCAAGTAGAATCCAGAGAACCTTAATTTTCTGCGGCGTTCATCTACTTAAGTAAAAACGCAGGTATTTAAGTAAAAAGCCAAAGAATCTTATTTTTCTCTGCTACATTCATCTGTTTGAGTAAACCACCCAGAGAATTTCATTTCTCGGCTAAATTAATCTGTTTAAGTAAAATCCAGAGAACCTTGTGTCTCTGCCAAATTCATCTCTTCGAGTAAAATCCAGACAACCTCATTTTGATGCTAATACGTTTAAGTAAGACCTAGAGAACCTCGGGTCTCTGCTAAATCCATGTGTTCAAGTAAAACCCGGAGAACATTGAGGTCCAAACTCCAAAGAAGGTAATAACAACTTATCTGTTTGTAAAACAGTTCAGAATCGACATTCTTTAAATAGTTGCTCGCTATGTTCATCAGTTTGAGTAAATTCGAGAGAAAATTGACACAGACAGAGCAATAACGAGTTACCTGTTTGTGCAACAAATCGCCATTGGAGGAGTAAATAAGCAGAAACCCCTGAGAAGTACCAAGGGCAAGGGTTCGATCCTGGTCAAATGCCAGCCATTCAATTGCAGTAATATTTCCTTCTGAAGAGAGAGCAGGGCGGATGATAAACTTCGGTCCCCCGTCGCCATTCCAGGTGAGAATTACAAGCAATGATTTGTTGGCCAGGGCAAGTGAGTGTGAGGTGATTGCAAGGATCAAATTGGGGGTAGTCTGAAGCCATCCCTCTTTGCCTGCTCCCAATTCCCCCAACTCCTCGCATGCTACGCACCCTAATTCTGTGAGTCCACCCTGCATTACTTCGAAAATTTAAATCGGCATAGCCCACCAGTCTCTGTTGTTTAGATTAAGAATCCAACGGTTGCTCTTGCTTCATTGTGATGCCCGAAGACTTTTGACTTGTTTCAGAAGAACTTCATACACAATCTTCAAAGAAAACACATCACAAGGACAGGAGCTCTCACTGAATCGACCCGGGTACATTCGTCTCGATCTCTTCAACATAGAGAGGGACTAAAAATAAGTCCTGCATTGAATTCCATCTTAGCTATCATAACAAAGTTTTATTGAACATGCAAAAACTTAAATAAAAATAATAAAAACCATTCATTGTATTACGCTGTTTTATTTTATTATTATTTTATTTTATAATTATTATAATTGAAAGCTGTTTTATTTTATTGCTATATTATTTTATAATTATTAAGGGGAATTAAAGAAACTGACCCAAGAACGTGAACAATAGAAAAGTGTGCCTTGTAAGGTGGATTTTTAGATTAAAAGCTTACCTTTGATGATCCTATAGTATTGTTATGGAGGCTCACGTTTAGAAGGTCAAATCACCCCCATTGCCAACTATTTGCATTTATTCCACCACCTTGGCATATGATTCTTAGTTAGATTTAGAAGGTCAAATCACACCCGCCCAATTGCCAACTAGTTGCATTTATTCTACCACCTTGGCATATGATTGTTAGTTAGATTGAGATGAGACATATTATTTTCATCATGATTATTTTCCAAACTCATGAAACTCTAAAATAGCCTAGTAGAGGTTAGAAGCACATAAGAGGGCCATATTTCCAATAAGGGTTTTGTAGTATAATTCTCAATGAATAAAAATGAATGATGAGAGAATTGAGGTGTAAGGATGTCAACAAATTATGAAGGTATTGTTTAAAATGTTGAAGTTAGAATAAAAATGTTATATTTTATAATAATAATAAAACATAATCAACAAATTAAAACATAAAATATGATTGGATTTTTAATATCCAAATAAATCAATAAATGAAATTATGATATTTCACATGATAATTATAAAAAATATATGAGTGAGATTTAGATTTGTTGTCCCAAAATCTATAAAATATGGGACCACAAATTCCACTTATTAACCATTAATATGGGTTATAATTGTGCACCGAGGGTGAATCATAAATGGCTTTCATGACCATTGAGAGGCCATAAAGTTGAGCTTGGCCAACATATCTCTAGAACAAGAAAAGCTAAGTTTGGTATAAGAAAACTATTAAATTAGGGTACAAAGCAATCAAGATGGGGGGACTTCTAAGTGGAGAGGCCCAAAGTACTCTCAATCCCAAGGAAACATCTACTTAATTGCTACGAAGGACCAAAAATAGTTTCACTGGGCAATAATGGGCAAAAGAGCATTGCCCTAAAAGTTTGACAAATATTGCATGAGTTCATACATAAGGTATTGTTGACGGGAAGAGCAAGTCTGGTCCGGGGTTGTCTAAATAACCCAAGTCGTTTGGTGTAACTCGTTCTGATGGGTTTAATGGCTCTGTTAGCCAATCTAAGAATCCTAAAAGAAATGAATAAAAGAGAGAAATAACTAACTAATTACTAAACACACTATATATATGTACATATGTTCAAATGTAACTATAGTAGTTGTATTTAAGCAGAAGATATACAAGTCTCGTTTATTTACATGATTTACAAGATGCAAGTTTTAATCGAAACTTACGAAAATCGATGTGAAAAATGATTGCTTCTAGGAAGCAGATAAAGAAAGCACATAAAAGTATTTATTGTTTTTCTTTTATAAATTTAAAGAATCTTACAAAAAAAAGTTAATGAAACATGAACATCTGGATAGTCAAAGCTGAACCAACTTTGTAGTTTCAATAATATGCAAATGACATAAAAATACAAAGAAGCTATCATGTCAATGAATTAGTGAGGTGTATCCAAGCATCTGCATGAGTGGTGAACATCCAACTGCCATGTCCAAGAGAGAAATCTGCAATGAACCTTATAACTGTTCTAAATAAATTCAGAACATGTATTGACATCTTGGGTTTTAATGACAGAAAAGGAAACACAAACATAAACCTGTGATCTCATAATTATACATGATTACAGCAAGATAAATCTGGAAGCAATCTATGCATTTTATCATTCAATTTAAAACTCAAAGATAAATATCATTAGTTAAATCGAAGATATAATCACAGCATTTGTATTTTGATGAAGCAAATGATAGATGGTATTTATAATATAAACCTCCTACACATCACAGATCATTTAATCCAAAGATATCAAACCTGCACATGTAACAATATTAGAAAAACATAAATAACAACATTATAAACAAAAGGCTAAAGCCAAAATGCGTATACGTCATTCTATTAAGTTTTTAGAATCACTTGTCCATTCTGTAGTCCTAGAAGAAATTTTTTGGATAATAGACTTTAAAGATTGGAAAAATTAATACATAAATGATAATAATTAACCATGTATTGATAAAAAAGACTAAAGCTATTTAAATCAATGCATAATCAATTATTCAAAGAATATGAATATATTATAATGAAAATAAAACCATTTTACTCACAGAACAAAAGCCATTAAGCAACCTGGAATTCCATATTCTTCTTTAAAAATATCCGTCCATTCTCCCAAAGATTCCAACCATCCATTACTCCATTTGAAAAGAAATAAAAAGTTTACAAAAGCAATAATATACAAAAGAGAAAGGATTAAAATCCTCATCTCCAATTCTTGGATCTCCTTGGCTCTGATCTTTCTCATATATTTATAAAATGAATGAACAGTCTAGGCGTCACTATTAATTTCCACCACTTGAAATTTGCCTCTAAAAGAGACCCAAATATCTCTCGAATCGTGCATTTGTTTGGGAAAATCTCTACGCGGAAGGTAAATGGGTCCATTTTGATTTTGGGTTTTCAACCGTTTCTTCAAATTCCTCACGGTTTGGCTGCAATCAGTCCTGCAAAATCGTGTATCCGATCTTGACGCATTTCCAAATTTTATCTGTTGTTGCTCATAAAATTATTTGTAGCAATCCAAAATTATTTTTGGATCAATCATCTTGAACGTATTTGGATAATAAAACCAAGTCATGATCGGATCTGTATCAAATATTTGATAATAGAAACCTGTGAAACAAAAAGAAACCTAAATTAATAACCTAAAAATTGTGAATAAAACAAAATCTAGAAAAATCAAAAATGAATTTAAACTAACTATAACTTATAAACAAACATTATTTATAATTTGTTTTCAAATATGATCTAGAAGCTTCAAGTTAATGAAGAAAAATTATTAATTTTAGTTTTTTACAAAATCAAACAAATGATAGATAATTATTTGATTATTATTATTTTGAAATGAGATGCAAAATGAAAAAAGAATTTAATTAATTAATATCACCAAATGATTTCATGAAAATGATAAACCAACCAAGATATTATTTGATGAAGTATTGAACCCATTATTCAAAATAGTCAAACTTGCTAATGAGCAAAAGAATGAACACATAATCATAATTTAAACGAAAGTAAACATTTAATAAAAATTAACGTTTTTGTTTAAATTGAGATTTGTATGCTCGTTTCTGACTTTTGACATATACTCTTGTAATAAATGTCTCATACTAAAGTGAATGTCTTAAGTCTGTCTCAAAGCAAGCCAAGGAATGGAACTACTTGAAAAGGTTGATTATGTAACTCATTATAATTATCAAGATTCTAATGGGGGCCCTTTAAATTTTGTAAAAATATAGGGGGAGTTGTTGGGGCCCAACAGGTATTTAATTTTTTTAATGTATATTTCTTCAGAACAATAAGCAAATTGGGTGTATGGGACTTCAAGTTAAATAATAACAACGTTTTTTAATTATTGATATATTTTTTCATTAAATGGGAAATTTTGCTTAAGATAAGATAAAACCATTTTATCAGTGTCCAACAAATGACCGAGAAATAGTTTAAGGGGACTTGAAAGTACACATAGTGGTCAATAGTTTATGAGTGTCTAGAATAAACCTAGATGCTAAAGATATAACATAAAAGGAAAGATACAACTAATAATAAAAGAAATAATAGCAATATCTAGATACAGTAGAGGAGGAAAACCCTAAGAGGCCTAAGACCCTAGCTCAACATCAATGCCATAATTGGCTTTAAAAATAAAAGTAGATGAGGAAGAGGGAGAAGTGGTACCATGTTTCCATATATCACTGTGAAGGGACTTGTACAAAGCCTGGCGACATCCTCTAAAGAGTACTTTGGGTTGAGGGGGAGTGGTTGCACAATATTGGGAGGAGCACTAGAGCAAAATGCACAACCTATCTTAACATCATAGGTTGAGGGTAAAAACCTCATGATAGAAATTTGGCTACTTGAGCAGACACGGTAGGTAGTCCTATGTATGGAGAGAGTGTGGCTTTGAGACCTACTCAAGGTGGGGTATTTGCTCATCAAGTGGGAGGAAGTTTGTTGTCTCATTGACCTCCCACCAATAGGATCGAGAGGTGAAGAGTCTGACTGGCACTTACTACCTTTGCTAATCGAGATGGATTGAAAGAAAGAAGTGATGAACGTTACGATACTAGGTCTAGAGAGGTCACACAAGGTATCCCACTTGTAAACCATTGTCTCGCATACATATAAAGCTAGGCATCTTTGGTCAAGGTAGAAAAAAAATTACAAGGGGGTTCCCCCAAGTCTCAAAAAAAGGAATGGAGCCACCCATGAATATCATAGTATATGGGACATCAAAAAATAAAGTGCTTCTCATAATCAATCTCCTGAAGATGGAAAACTAGAAAATCCTCTCACACTATTGGGATGTGGTAATCTATCTCAATCCACAAATGGTGGGAGTAAACACACAATTGATTAAGGGGATTTTTTAGGCCATGTACCTAGTGGCATCGAATCTAGTCAATATGAACAATGAAACCATCTTGCACCTGCATGGACTGCTCATAATAAAAATTCATACCGAGGCCAAGAGTCTAAGGGGAGGAGACCAAAATGCATTGAATGTAAGCTCAATATATGCCACCCCTTCTTGCCCTATTAATCTCTCATTTAGTGAGGACGAGATGACTAGGGGCATCCAAAGAATAACTAAAATGAGGGAGATGCTTCGTTACACACAATATGTTTGTTAATGATAAAACATCCAATCCTAATAGGGGAAGCAATTCATAAAGGCAATAATATAGTTTGTATTTGAATAATATGAGTGATGATTTACAAGAGCTCTTGTGATAGTATAAATATTCATTCATGAGAGTGAAAGGTTATGACCCTTGAGTTTATTTAATATATTATTAAGTACTATTATGTAATTTTTTATGACCATTTGTTACACCTCAAAATTACTATCCGTGTCAATGTCCATTGGGGGGCAATTTGTTACACATCAAAATTACTCACTTTGATAGTGTCGCAAGTGTCGTCATTACAAGTGTTGTAAGTGTCGCATCTTGACTACAAGTGTTGCAAGTGTCAAAAACATTATACTGCCATCTTTCATATGTCGTGCTTCTAATGATATCACAAAGACACTTAAGACACCCCAAAGACTAGTTTTGAAGAAGAAAAGTCTCTTGACAATGAGTGCAAACCTTTTCCCATTGAAAAAACCACTAAAAACTGGATTTTGGAGATGAGCGCTCCCCTACCCACTGTCAGGGAGTGTTGGCACTCCCTGAGCCTCTTTGGGGGAGTGTTTGAGTGCCCTGTGCACCCTTATGGGGGAGCGCTACCCCTTTTCTGAGCAAATTTTGGGTTTGTTGAGGCAAATTGGGGAAGAATCCCTCAATTCCTGAAGGTGGTTGGATTCGAATGGATGGTCAAGGCATGATCTTAAGGGAGATCCTCAACTGAAGGAGAGGAATCCTCAACTTATCCCAAAGATCTCTCAAGTGGTTGAGCCTCTCCAAGGTTATATAAAGAGGCCTTCTCATGATGAAAGGTACATGGAAAAGATTGGAGATTTGAAACTTATGATCTCATGAGTGAGATGTCATCAGAGCAATCAGTGTAGATTACTTCAGCAAAGGGGTTGGACAAGGAGAACTGGAAGAAGTTGTTGCACCTTCATTCAAAGAATTGTAAGTACTTTTACTTGTTCTCATTAATATAATCAATGCTTGGCCTGTTTCTTTCAAACTTGTGCTTGTTCCATATGAGTTTGTCTGCAGTAGATGGATCTATGTTTGAGTTAATCTCAGTAGAGTAGGAAGTCTTTTGTACCTTTGTTTGTTTTACAGGACCTATTAGGGAGCTTAGGATTGAAGCTCGGCCAGGACTTTACAAGGACAAACATCGCTAACAAGGTACATATCTTTCTTCTTCTCTTTCATTGATTAGCTTGATTAGATCTAAAAGGAAGTCAGTGTCCATGTTAAGCACTTTTCTGTCTTGGCCTTAGGAGTCTAGAGACCAAAAGGGAATCCACTTGTCTGCAGGGGGATTCACCTACAACATAAATTGGCGACTCCACTGGGGATGGAACCGGATTGATCGTTTCCATTCCCAGATCTTGTTTTGGCCCTTTGCCCACTGATTTGATCTTCTCCATATTGTTTTTTTTATTCTTAGATTGGTTTGATTGCCTCTTCATGTCATCATGATCACCCTGATTGATTGAATTTTCTTGAATTTTTTTAGTTTCTGGGAACTTTTCTGAGATTTTGTAGCAGAGCGCTCCCCTACCCTTGTTAGTAGAGTGCCAACACTCCCTGGTGGTCTTACACAGAGTGTTGGAGCACTCTGGTACCCCTTACACCAGAGCACTATCCCATTTCCAGTGAAAAACCATCTAGTTTTTCAATTTCTGGGTTCAGTTTTTGCTTTTTGCATTTGCTCAGGGTCTCATACTCTCAGTCCATCTTGGTATTGGCCTTCAACACCCTGTTTTCTAAGGATTCATCCTCTTTTGTTTGGATTTTTTGACATTTGTCCTTACTTTGCAATAACTCTTTGTCCTTCACGATTTGGAGTCAATTTGTCATTTTCTTCTCATTTATCTGAATGAGTGAAAACTTTGTAAGGAGTTTCAAAGGTCTTTTGTACTTTTCTTTCTGATCTTTGAGTCATCTTGTCCAAGCTCTTTCTCCTTCCTTTTGAGTTTTTGACTTTCTGTTTCTTGTTTGATCATAACAAGGGTGTCTTTTGGTTTATGTGAAGTTTGCTTCCAGATTGCTTAAATCTCACAACTCTTGAAGTCTAATTAGCATAGGAAGCTTTACATCTATTGGTTATCAGTCACATATAAACATTTTAGCATTGTATTGGATTCCGTATTGAGGACTATTGCATGAGGTCATCGCATCTTAGTGTTTGACAGTGAAAGGAAAATCCTTCTCCTTCCCTTAATTAGACATTCATTGAAAGAAAAGATTGCTTATCATTTCTTATGCATGTTTTGGGAACTAAGTCATAATATCATCAATCTTCACTCTCATACACCTTTGAGTAAACAACAGCCACTAAAATCAACGCTTAACTAAAATTTATCAGACTTTTTACATCTTTGTTAGCAAACCTACATTAGTTTAAGGTGTAGGGCTTTGGAATAGGTTGAAAGGATAACTTTCTAAAGTTATCAAACAAACTTAGCATCTTGCGATAGGGAGAGCAAATCCAATTGTCGTATAGGCTTTCTAGGATCCCCCTCTCGCACAAGGGTTACACACGAGGTCGCATTCGGGTGAGTTACGAAGATTATCCCTCCGTGGTTCAATTGTTTGTAGTGGTCAGATCGTATATTGGGGGTCACTTGAGGGTATACCCATGTTTATGTGTGGGAGCCTCTCGAGTTGATTTCGGACTTGTTATCCTTCCCATACGTTCGGATCAGACTGTCGATTGTACCTTCCCGGGGGCTGCGAATTGGTGACCTTAGTAACCATAATCTTTAGGGTCTCACACAAGGTGATGGTGAAGGGAAGTCTCACTGTACCTGGAACAGACGTTGGTCAAACTCACTCGGGCTCCTTGGAGGGTAAATCCACAATTACTGCATGGAAGTTTGCACCAAGGCGTAAGTCCATTAAGCAGGTCACTAACGTAACTGATCCACCCACTCTATCCCCGCTTCTTCCTATTTTGATCTCGCGACGTTGGATTTCATCACCAACTAGTGGTTTCATTGTGGGAAGGTTTGTTTGATTGTTTGCTTCTCAGATTCATAGCGTGTGTTGGTTGTGTTACTTAGTGGACCTTAGGTCGAGTCAGTGTTAATGGCATCCAATTCTGAGAGTACCAATGGAGGAACCCCTTCTCCTGGGGAACCTTATACCTTTCCTTCTTTTGGAAACTTTGGTCCTCCGTACATTGCCACACTGAGTCTTCCGGGACTCACCATCGGATTACTGGTTTGGTTGTTCCCCACTCCGGTGATCTTGAATCCTCCCAATGTTTCAACTGCACTTAATACTTTAGATGTCAGTACACCACCCACACATCAACCTCATGTCAACTTTTCGCCTTCTTCGCCCATTAAGTCTCCTTCCCTTTCTCCTTCTTCGTCTAGTGAAAGCTCTAAAGCAAGTAGCCAGGTTGATCAGAAGAAGAAGAAACGAAAAGAGAAGAAGAAGAAGAGCCCAAAGAGGACCAAGGCTCCAACAACATCAGATGTTGAATCCCAGCAACCAGCTACTGTTAATAGTACTAGGAGTGTTGATGAGGTCAACAAGATTAAAATGAAGAATCTAAAACCCAAATTCCCTTGTAGTCTTTGTAAGGGTGACCACTTTTTGAGGGATTGCCCTGGTATACCCAAGGTCTTAGAAATGTGGTCCTCCACGTCATTGGCCTCTGCTGGTCATGTCGATGATACCCCATCAACTAATGACGTTAAGGTTGGTAAGAAGAAGACAACTGTCAAATTCCCTTGCATGTTATGCAAAGGTGATCATTATTCTCACCTTTGTTCTCTTATGGATGAGGCTTCTTCTCTTTTGGAAAAACTTCAACTTCCAAAAGGTTATCATAAGCTTTCTCCCAACCCATCGTTAGCTGATGGACTAATCAATCTGGTTCCATTCTCGGTCAATCTGGTTGATCAGGTGGTCAATCTAGTTTCATCCTCGGTTGAACCACTCACCAAAGTAGTTGATCTTGTTCCGTCATCAATCATCCCTACTCTTCATCAAAAGAGTGTAACCCAAGTAGTCGACCTGTTTTCATCCTCGGTCGACCCCACTTTCCCGATAGAGAGTGACATCAAAGCGGTCGATCCATTTCCACCTGTCGACCCCATTCTCCCCTTGGAGAATGAAACCCAAGTGGTCGATCCGGTTCTGTCATATGTCGATCCCACTCCTCCTTTGATGAGTGCCAAAGTGGTTGATCCAGTCCCTTCCTCAGTCAGTCCCACTCTTCCTCTGAAGAGTGCCTGGGTGGTCGATTCGATCCCATCATCGATCGATCCTACTCTCCCTCTAGAGAATAAACCTAATACTGCTGACGTTTTTTCTCGTTGATACAAAATCTACCGTGCTGTGGGGCATTCCTCATTCTCCCGTGAAACCCCCTCCAAGTAATGAGGCCATCTTTATTTATTGGGGTGCGCTAACAGGACCTCGTCTTCCCTCTCACATTCCTTTCCAGATTATAGTACAGGTTTGTGGTCGAGACGTTCCTCAAACGCCGATAGATGAAGGTGAGTCCGTTAGTATTTTGTCCTCTGTTGCTTGACACGCTTTGGGTTGTCCTCAGCTTGCGTCAGTTACACAAAATTTGTTAGCTTTTAACAGAAGAACTAGTCAACCTTTAGGGACCCTTCCTCAATTTCCAGTAACTTTGGGAGGAAAAACTGTCTTTATTGATGTCATGGTAGTCCGAGACCCCTTGGATTTCTCTTTACTCCTTGAGCGGGATTATGTTTATGCCATGAAAGCTATTGTGTCCACTCTTTTTCGTGTGATATCTTTCCCACACGATGGAAGAATGGTGACTATTAATCAACTTTCATTCATCGGTCCTGACTGGATTACTTCCTTGAATGGTTCTTATATGACAACAGTATCACCCCCACCGCATGTCAATTATGTGGCGTTATATCCCATGACTTCAACTTTAGACGATTTGGATCCGGTAGTTGACATAGTGATCTCTTCGGTAGGGATCACTATGTCAACTACCGGTGCTTGACACGCTTTGGGTTGTCCTCAGCTTGCGTCGGTTACACAGAATTTGTTAGCTTTTAACAGAAGAACTAGTCAACCTTTAGGGACCCTTCCTCAGTTTCCGGTAACTTTGGGAGGGAAAACTGTCTTTATTGATGTCATGGTAGTCCGAGACCCCTTGGATTTCTCTTTACTCCTTGAGCGGGATTATGTTTATGCCATGAAATCTATTGTGTCCACTCTTTTTCGTGTGATATCTTTCCCACACGATGGAAGAATGGTGACTATTAATCAATTTTCATTCATCGGTCCTGACTGGATTACTTCCTTGAATGGTTCTTATATGACAACAGTATCACCCCCACCGCATGTCAATTATGTGGCGTTATATCCCATGACTTCAACTTTAGACGATTTGGATCCGGTAGTTGACATAGTGATCTCTTCGGTAGGGTTATTGGAGCTTGATCTCCTTACCCCTGACAAGACCCTCAACATGTGTTCCTTCCAGAGTGATTTTCTTCCATCCAGTGAAGATCTCTTAGAAGCCATGACCGAGTTTTGTCCCTTGACATGGTGTCCTTCCAGAGCATTATTCTCTTGGAAGCCATGATCAAGCAGAGGCTACGAGCACACTTTTTCTTCTCTGTGGCAAGCTCGTTAAAAAATGAAACAGAGGTCACGAGCACAATTTCTCTTCTCTGTAGCAAGATCATTAAAAAATGAAATAGAATCTTTGAGCATAGTTTTCCTCTCTGTAGCAAGCTCATTAAAAAATGAAATAGATACCTGGGGATTGAACCCGAAGCCCTGAGCATAGTTCTTTTTATGTGCCAAGCTCGTTAAAAAATGAAACAAACACCTCTCTTGAACCTTCTTTTCATCCACTCTTATCCTTTTTCTCCGTCTAGTAGAGAAATTGGTGACAACCTCAAAGTCGATGAATGAATTGAAGCTTGGAGGGCATGTCTCCAGCCTTTGATGATCATTCTGGAGTTAAGCCACTAGCTTTCAAGCTGGGGGCATACCGAGCTGAGTCTTTCTTCTTTCTCGTGCTCAAAAAAACACGAGAATGTAACCAAGTAGACTTTTATCACTTTTTCGGACTCGCATGGATATACGAAAAAGGAACCCCTTGGAGTCGTCTTTGAGCTCTTTTCAGACTCTCTAAACATGAAAAGATTGTCGAGTGGTCTTGCTTCCTTTCCCACTCGTTAAAAGGTTTGAAAGGGCGTCTTTCGAGGGATAATTTATCTCTTTTTCGGCCTCGTGAGACTAACATTACGAAAAAGGACAACATTGGAGTCATCTTTAAGTTGTTTTCAGACTCTCTAAATATGAAAAACCACCGAGTTTACCTTCTCTGGACTCATTAAACGATCATACATTGAAGGGCCCATACGGGGCCAAACCCTTCCTTCTTCCAGTTCGTTAAACAAAGGAAGAGGGACTTACCGAAGGTAAGTCATATCGAGCATGTGTTACCCTCCTCGAGCTCGTTAAATTAAAAAGAGCTACTCGTCTATCTGGATGGGGGGAAAATTGAAAGAAGCAAGCCAAGCAGTTTTTTGAGAACACTACTAATAGCTCTTACGATCGCCCTTGAACATGACACTTTGTCTTTGCACGCATTTTAATCCGTTGAGCCTCTGCACTGAGCCAATCCTTTGAGTTTCTTTTACTCCTTTGGGTCACCTGACGAAAGTCACAGCATCCACTGCATCACCAAGTTTTGGTCCATGTCATGTTTCTGTTGTCGTGCCTCAGTGTTCAAGGGAAGTATCTACCTCGAGAGTCAGCCATCACAAATATCCTGTTTCAATACCCGTGTCAGTCCATGTTCATTTGATCTACCAATTACATCTCTGTGTCAGTTTCGTGTCGTTGATGGGGGATACATCAAGGCCCTCCTTTGACGAGTCTATTCCTATCAACTCCAGCACATTATCCAGGAACTAGACTTAGAAACCAGTTAGTACCTTGGGACCTACATGCCTCAATGGCAGGCCTCCTCGCGTCCGACAATGGGTTTACACCATTGACCCCTCATCGGATGATTCCACGGATGTTTGACTTCAGCTCATCTATTCACTTTTGTTGGAATGTACTAGAGTACCTTGGGAATCATTGACATCAATGGTGATCTCCCTCGCACTTGTTAACGGTTTACATCATTGACCGGTAATCAAGTGGTTTCTACCATGTTCGAAATCAGGACATCTATTCACATGGTTAGATTCGTATTACATCGGGATTGGTAAGAAGACCCTGGGTTGAGTTTTCACTCTTATGTATACTTTGCCCAGGTTGCGAAGGATTTTTCTTTCGAACTATGACACATATACTGTTACATAGATCCACTTTGTATTGGTCATGGCTATGTCTTGTCGTCTCGTAGATCCACTATGTATTCTTCATGCAACGATTAGTTCAGGTCATAGAAGTATAGATCCACATTGTATCTACAGTGGCTATACCATTTTGTCAATATAAATATGGATCCACAATGTATTTTATGGCGGCCATACCTAAAAAGTCTTTATCACTCAAGCATAGGTATGCTTGCCTTGGGTTTTGAAACATGTCATAATATTTTGTTGATGGTTGTGTGCAGTTTTTTCCAGTCTCTCTACGTCCATACCCTTGCTCGGAAAAGTCTACAAAGTACTTCAGTCATCATCATCTTCTAACTTCATACTTTGGGGGGCAATCTATTACAACTCAAAATTACTCACTTCGATAGTGTCGCAAGTGTCGTCATTACGAGTGTTATAAGTGTCGCATCTTGTCCGCAAGTGTCGCATCTTGACTATAAGGGTTGCAAGTGTCACAAACAGTATACTACCATCTTGCCTATGTCGTGCCTCTAACGACATCACAAAGACACTTAAGACACCCCAAAGACTAGTTTTGAAGAAGAAAAGTCTCTTGACAGGGAGTACAGACCTTTTCCCATTGAAAAACCCACTAAAAACTGAATTTTGGAGAGGAGCGCTCCCCTACCCACTGTCAGGGAGTGCTGGCGCTCCCTGAGCCTCTTTGGGGGAGTGTTTGAGTGCCCTGTGCACCCTTATGGGGGAGCGCTACCCCTTTTCTGAGCAAATTTGGGTTTGTTGAGGCAAATCAAGGAATAATCCCTCAATTCCTGAAGGTGGTTGGATTCGAATGGATGGTCAAGGCATGATGTTAGAGGAGATCCTCAACTGAAGGAGAGGAATCCTCAACTTATCCCAAAGATCTCTCAAGTGTTTGAGCCTCTTCAAGGTTATATAAGGAGGCCTTCTCATGGTGAAAGGTACATGGAAAAGATTGGAGATGTGAAACTTATGATTTCATGAGTGAGATGTCATCAGAGCAATCAATGTAGATTACTTGAGCAAAGGGGTTGGACAAGGAGAACTGAAAGAAGTTGATGCACCTTCAGTCAAAGGATTGTAAGTACTTTTACTTGTTCTCATTAATATAATCAATGCTTGGCCTGTTTCTTTCAAACTTGTGCTTGCTCCATATGAGTTTGTCTGCAGTAGATGGATCTATGTTTGAGCTAATCTCAGTAGAGTAGGAAGTCTTTTGTACCTTTGTTTTTTTTACAGGACCTATCAGGGAGCTCAGGAACGAAGCTCAGCTAGGACTTTGCAAGGACAAACGTCGCTAACAAGGTACATATCTTTCTTCTTCTCTTTCATTGATTAGCTTGATTAGATCTAAAAGGAAGTCAGTGTCCATGTTAAGCACTTTTCTGTCTTGGCCTTGGGAGTCTAGAGACCAAGAGGGAATCCACTTGTCTGCAGGGGGATTCACCTACAACACCATTTAATGTATATTGTTATGAACATAATGTGGGTATATATGGGGTTAAATGTATATGTAATAAGGTATGGTGAAATAGAGGACCCACATGAAAATTGAGTGAGAGTATGTATATATAGAGTTCAATGGAGTTATTGTATACATGGACTTATTATTTGGGTAGTTGGATGTACATGGGATACTTGAAAGTTGTTATCTTGATGTATAAGGGGTTATTGTGTAACTTGTTACCACATAAACTTGCATTATCCAAATGTAAAGTCCAGTGTACCAATCAAGGGAAGCTTGATGCAAAACTAGAGGCAATGGTTGATGTCACATTGACATTCACCTCTCTCACTTCATAGTTGGAATATTTTTTACTGAAGGGGGGTTTCCCTAAAGGATTCATAAGATCTGCAATTAAGGCATGGTAAAAGTGACACAAATCAACAAGCATAGAAGTTTTATAATGTAACAATTAAAATAGAGGAAGGTCTAACATGATTAGTGCTTGTTATCTAGAATATGGAGTTGAATAGAGATACAATAGTGGTTTGAGTTACAATGAAAAACTCAAATGGGGTATATTTCTTTAAACAAATCACGAAATATTAGATTATATCAATCTTCTTAGAGGCAAAAGAATCCCAACAATAGGGAAATATTTCTACACACAATCCTTCTACAATATTCAAGTCAACTACAAGGGCAAGCTAAGAACTGCATTAGATGAAAGCTACAAATATAGTGTGACATGATCATCAATACAACTCAGTTTAACATTTGATACAATGAACCTTCGAAGATTCTAATCACAACTTGAAATCATAAATGCTTCATACAACCAAGGGAAGATACATCCAGACTAGCATGTGAAACAAATTAATGCAATCAAGCATAAAAATTGTAATATTAATAAAGCAAAATAAATATGCAAAAAGAGAGATAAGAAGAGTGAAGACACCTCTAGTAATTTCATATTATCCAATTAACCAAACAATAGTTATGGTACATGGGGGCTCAAACCTTAGTGATCCAACCATTTGGGAATATTTTTCTTACCTATTTATAGTTTTTACAATAATTCTCAAGGTTGATTATCTTAACAAAGTAATATATGATCATCCTCCCATACACTCAACCATAGAAAAAAAATAGTGTCTTAAAACCAACCCTAGGGACTACTTTGGGTCCAACTTGATCTCGTCCTTTTATGCACTTAAACCTTGAATAAGTAACCTCCAAGCCCTCCAAATTTGATTATTTTGACAAAGTCAAGATTGATCATCATACTTTAAAGCCCCAATATCTCCACGTGGCTATGATTCAACTCTCCCATATACATATGCAACCTAGAACTCAAGGTTTGAATAATGAAAAAGAACTTGAAAAAAAAACACGTAGAATGGAACATGAGATTTTAGTCACACCTTCTTAGAGGTTGTTCTACAACCCTCAAACTCCATGTTTTTTATGAAATTTTGTGGATAGGAATATAAATGTGTCCTCTACAACATATCCAAATTTCATATCCAAAATCCAAGATTTAAGGTTGTGGAATAGTAAAAGCTAGACCCTAGTCTTCATTGAAATAAGAGCACATGAATTTTTTTCATGCCCTATTAGAGGTTGTTCGAAAACCCTTAAAATCAATATTCTTTAATTAAATTTTGTGGGAATATAAATGATTATGTCCTTTATGACATATCCAAATTTGGTGGCCAAAATCAAAATTTTGAAGTTGCATAATGGCTAAATATTGAACCCTTCTCATTTCAAACTGTGATTTCCATTGTGTTGGGTTTGAAATTGTTTCACATCTCTTAAACTCATTATTTTTTTTATGATTTTTTTGGGTGTGTAGAAAAATGTGTCCTCTACAACATATCCAAATTTCATATAAAATCTCAAAGGTTTGAGGTTCCATAATGGAAACATATTAAACAAATATTATCCTTGATTGTTTATAATATACACCAAACTTAGAAAAAATGCATGCTAGCATTACATGCTTGATCCAAATGAAATCCTACAATTTGTTACACCTATTAAGACACATTTCTTTCTATTCATACAAAAATATCATGAGATATAACCATGAAGTTCCTAAAAAATGTTGCTTGGTGTTGCAAAAGACAAAAATTTCATGAAAAATGTTCTCCATGTCCACCAAAAGACAAGTCACACACCAATATAAACAAGGTGATAAATTTTGTAAGGATGATCTTCATAACCTAATAATATGTGGAGATACCTTCTTCCCACAAGTTTTCGAGCTTAAATAACACTTCTTCATTCTTATACTTTATGGCGGGACCATGAATTTTCCAACATTTGCACATGGAAATCCCTGAAAATTTGACATGTAAAATCAGGGGCTAACAATGACTCCACATGGTGAAAACATCCCCCTTCTAGGGTGCATGAGAACCTCAAAATATCCAAGAAAAACACTTCAACTAAATCCTCTAGTTCCTCTCTTCAAACTCAACTTTCATATCCCCGTATTTGATTATGCCACTTCAAAGTCTATCTCTGCATCAAATATTTTCAAACTCAAAATCTCCAAGAATACTTAATGATCTTTTATAATTTCAAAGTTTGGCTTTGCAACAAAACCTCATCTCAAATTGACACATGTTGTTTTCTTTTGAGGTGTTGCTTAACCTTGGCAAGTATAACTTTTAATTGCCTCGTCTTGAAGAATTTTCCCCTCCATGTAACATCTTTATGACAATTGTTGTTGCTCTCTTGAATGGTGATGGACCTTTGCAAGTACAATCTTATATATTTGGAAGTACATTGCCTTCATCACATTATACTTGCATGCAAATTGGATTAGTGGAAACAAATGGGATAGCCCCAAACTTTAACGATATAGACTCAAAGACATTGCGGCTTAACCATCTCTTCACTACTCCTATAATATAATTGGACTCAAATATGAACATTGTGAGATCTTAACCAAGTACAACTTCATGGTGCCAACCTTGACTTGCTTTGACCCATACAACTATTTTCTTGACATGCAACCAGATTCACTTATGTTGGTTTTTAAAAGACTCAAGTTGTGTCAATGATATGTCAACACTTATTAAAAACCTAAATGAACATCTACTACAAAAAGACAAGACTAAGAAATAACAAATTGATGTTTAGACAATGAGCTTATTTAGATAGATATATCTAACCTACCCTAACCGAAAGATGACACAAACTGCTAAGTGAAATCAAATGTCCAATGAGTGACTGAAGGATCAAACTAAAATTACAAACTCTACGCTTGTCTTTATTCGTGAACCAAAACAAGGATATTGTTAGCTACACTTAGAAGACTGCTAGTCCTTCAATCACTTTGGTTCTAAAAAGTAGGGGTGAAACTTCAAACCTCGCACCTCTGAAGAGCAATGTTGTAACTTGATCTCTTGCGAAGCTACATTCTTTCTAAGAATTGATTCCATCCAACCTTGAATAAGATCATATCTCTTTGTGTTTAAACTCTAAGGAGTAAGACAATCATAATTAATAGGATCAAGCATTAATACCATGCATGTTTGTACCATCTCTATCTACGAACGATTATTGAAATTAAGAAGCATATATCTTCTGTTATAACAAAATTCTTGATGAAACGTGAGAAATTTGAAAACAAGGTTAAAATCAAGCAACAGGTTGTTTGTTGTTCCTTTTCCACTCCTTTTCATACCCCTAGAAATCAATTTCATCTACAATATCAACACAAGTTTACTCATTGACCATGAACGGACAAAGATTTTTGTTTTCATATTGTTCCTCCATAGTTATGTGCAATACTCAACAATATAACTATAATGGTGACAACAATGTACAACTCTGCATAAAATAAAATAGTGTACTTTAACAACTATCAATCAAATCAAAATCAATATATATTGCATTAATTAATCATGAAATATTGGATTTGAAGAATAGATACAATAACAGTTAGGCATGCTTGTAATTCCACAAAATCTTAACTTACAATTCGGTGATGAAGGGAACAATGAGTTCCAACCATGCACTCTTGCCAACAACAACCATCTAGGCGATCAAGTGTGGAGGTCGAATCTCCTCCCAAACAACCTATCAATCAATACCACTGAGATCCCACCAAGGCCCTAATGTGAACTTATATTCCTCTCTTTCTTATGAAACCCAAGCTCCAAAGAAAACCCCCAAGGGTTAAGATGCTTGTGATGACCCTGTTGGCCTAGGAAGCATAAGGAATGGTTCCGCTAGCCTAAATTGGTTCCCGTAGGCTAAGCCGAAAAAGTTACCTAGGGAACTCAACTTTTGCCTAGGAAATGATTTTTTTAAGTGAAAAGGGAAAAAGGGAGACATGGGTTTTAGGCAAAATAAAGTCACTTAAAAATTATAAAGTGTGCAAGCATAAAGTGACTTTAAAAGAAAATTAAAAGTAAAGTGAGCGGGAGTTAATTCAATGAAGAAATAAAAGAGGGGAAAAGAGGAGGCGCCCCTCATTCTGGCATTCACTCATTTTGGAAAATAGAATTTGGAGAACTGTTGAGGAAAGAGTCTAGGGTTTTTGGAAACCCTTGTTCGTCTACTAGTTTTGATGTTGCAACTATACACCCTAGTCAGTTAAGGGAGAGATCACCGCAGATTTCTCACTGTGCTTCAACCAGATCATGTTCCATCATTTTGGTAGCTGAGTTGATAAGTGTGGGGGTCGATTTCTCCTTAGAAATTCGATTTCCTTCATACTGGGTGCATTCTTGAGTGGTTGGGACTTCTTCCAACTTGTGGGCAGAGTATTGTTACGTGGGGTCCTTCCTTACTTATCTGGGCAAGTGGGGGACGCATTTCTGAAGATTAGAGGAGCCATTCTGGTGGAAAATGGAAAGGCATTGATGCTGGAAATTATTATCATTGATAGAGGCTGATTTCTTTAGTACAAACATCATTGTTGGACGCATTGTGCCTTGAGCTGGGCAGATTTCATCATATGTTAGCCGCCCTTCTCTCTTGATCGAGCCACTTAATCATCTAGGAGTCGAGATGATCATTGCTGGCCTCTTTAGTCACCTATGGGACAGATATTTCAGCATAGAGAGCAGCCTTGACATCAGTTGGCAGCTAGGACGAATCAGATTCCAAATCTGGGAGCTATATCCTCACTAAAGGGGGGTCGATTTACTTGCTTATGGTTACACCTGTACTGAGACCGAGTTAATATTCAAGCTGGGCGCTACTGGAGCTGCTAGGAGGGTCGAAACACTGTTGTACTGGTTATCTACGATTTCCATCAGTCGGGGAAAAGGTTCCCTCACACTTTGGGTACATTTATAGCGTCGGGAACTATTGTAAACGCACCCACAGTTCAAAATTTATATATCAGTTCATATATTTGCATGGACGGTCATCTCCAGGTCAGCCAATAACTGTTGTGTTATCATTTACTTGAAGTACTTATATATGTAACCAATCCCTGTGGCTGTTGTCCTATTCTGATGTGATGAAATATTTAAATAAATGTTATGAGCAAGAAATAGTTTACTATTAGTTCCAAGTTTCTTTTTATTACTGTTATTTGTGAAAAGTCTATCTTGGCAAAGGATATCTCAAATTGCATCTACATTGGTTGGGAAAAAACTGTTTGACAAAATATTTAAGTGACAAAATTTAACAAAGTTAGAAAACTTGGTGGGAATTTCGAAAAACTCCAAGAAGGGAATTTTACAGTGGTATCGGAGCATGTTCCTCTACAGTTGTGGGCTCTAAAGGGCATTTGTAATCAGATTTATGAGACCAGAAAATGAGCAGAACATTACTAATCGGAGACGTAGGGGAAGAACTCCAGACCCCCCTGGGTGGGAAGAAGAAGAAGAAGAGCTTAGAGAAGAAAGAACGGGAGAGGCAACACCATCTATCACACCTAAGGGCAAATGAACTATGGGGGAAGAAGATGATACCATAATCAACAGTTTGTTCAATATCTTGAATGACTTGGCCAAGGGTCAAAAGACCATGATGGACCTCATGGGGTAGTTTGCGAAGAATTTGTTGGAAGGCACAACGAAGCAGAACCAAAATGGTGATGGGGGTTCAAACAATGGAGAAGGCAACCACTCACGAACTACCATGCAGAGCCACCCCCACTTGTACACCAAATCCCCCAGACCCACTATGCCTCAATTTTTGGGGAATGAGGCCGTAGGTCCATTGATGCAGGTTGAGCAAGATGAACCCTATAGAGCATATTTAGAGGAATATAGGAGACTAGGAGATGATTCCCACTCAGCCATGTCCTTCGTGGAGTTCTGCAATATGAAGAGCAGAAATCGATCGAGAGGGCCCATGAGGGCCATGACACACAATTTTGAGTTGCAGCGTACCATTGGGAAAGTCATTATTCCCAACTTTGACGGGGGCTCTAAATGCTCTGATAGATCATGGGTGCAGAAGCTCGACACTTACTCCAGCTACACCAGATGACATAAACAAATGCCATTAAATTGGCCACTTTGCACCTAGATGGTGAGGCCCATGAGTGGTGGTACCATGGGTTAGTCACTTTGGGACATGTCGGAGTTACCTCCTACCTGGACTTCACACAGAGACTCATTGAGATATTTGACAGAAAGGACCCTGAGCTTCACTTCAGAGAACTAGAACAACTCAAACAGATAGGTATCCCAGAGGCCTATATATCTGAGTTTCAAAGGGTCGTGGTGATGGTGTCAGACATTTCAGAGGGTCGTCTGGTGATGTTGTCTGTTGAGGGGCTAATGGAGCCTCTATGAGGATGGGTCAAGGCCTACAAGCCTAGCTCTTTACAAGATGCAGTCAACAGAGCTCGGGATATGCAGGATGTAGTACCTAAAAGTTGGTTTTCGCCCAAACCCGCTTTTACCCCCGAGGACTAAGGACATCAAACCACCTCAAAGAGATTGGGCTGGCAAGCCCAAACTGGATGAAGAGACCGAGAGAGAATTGAGGAAAAATAAATTGTGTTTCAGCTATCAGGAGCCATGGGCACCAGGGCATAGATGCGCCGGGAAGTATAGGATGGGCAAGGCCCATTACATTGAGGTATACTCTGACAGTGACAGTGATGAGCATGAGGAGGTGGAGCAGGCATAGGACCAGGGACATCCAACATCAGGGAGGAGTCTTCACAGGCTAGGGCTAAGGGCCCAGTCATGGCCTCGATGTCAGGATTTCCGAGATATCATACCTTCAGGGTCAAAGGTGTCCTACAAGGGCACAAGGTGACCATATTGATCGATGGGGGAGCATCCCATAACTTCATTTACAATAACATGGTCGAGAGGAGAGGAATTCCGACAGAGGAATTCAATGGGTTAACAGTAGTCATACTCGGAGGCCACCAGATGAGTTGCACCAAGTGGATTCCCAAGCTCACAATAACCATGGGAAACTACTCAATGACGGATGATTTCTTTGTGGTGGACATACCAGACACAAATGTAGTGTTGGGCGTTCATTGGCTTTACTCTATTGGGAGATACACTACTGATCAGAGGACCATGGAGATGGAGTTCACAAGGTTGGATGGAAAGAAAGTGGTCCTACGAGCCATGCACCAGTACCCACCGAAGATTGTGTCATCGCACAACATGGAGGCAGTTATGAGGCATGGTGATATAGAGTGGGTTGTAGAGTGTTGTATTTCTGACCAAGAGCCACCTGACCGCCTACAGTAGTTGTAATGTCTCCACTTTGGGACATCATCACAGGGCAGAGATTTATGATGACCAAAGTAGCCAGATGGATGCTAGAGTGAGTACAGGGGTATTTGAGAGGCATTGTGGGGTCCAGCTTGCATTGATGATCATATTCCATCATTATGAGCCATTC
>ML781524.1:484673-494790 GCA_009831015.1 Picea engelmannii | reverse complement strand
CTTGTCTTCCATGCTCTGAAGTTGGAGGCTCCTTCTAGCTTGTTCTCAGACTTCATAGAGTTTGTCATGGCTTGCTTGACTTGGTCAAACCCTAGATTTGACTAGAAATCCAAACTTCACGTCTTGGCCTTCTGAGAGTACCAAGAGATGCGTTGGGCTAGGGCGCACTGATCTATCCGGAGATTAGGTCAATCTCGTCACTTAAGGTGCCTCAACAAGAGGTTTAGGGTTTCTGCAACTGCTTTTGCTGGTAACCCTAGCTGCAGTGCTTTTGGAAGCTGCTCCTGCTAGTAACCCTAGCGGCAGTTCCTCAACGAGCTCAATATCTTGCGGCTATGTTTCCTTCCAGCGTTTTAGGCTGACTGAAGGGGTGTGGGCCCATAACCTGTTAGAATATATAAGATGGTGTGATCGTCTTACCATGACGATACCCTCGTCTCCCAACCACAGGCTGAAGCCTCCCTCCGAGCACCTTAACCTTGACCTGAGAATTCCTACGGAAGCAAACCCTAGGCTAGATAGCCAAACAAGGAGCAGCGCATCTCTCCCCAAGGATAGCGCATCACAAAAAAGCTGATGAGATAGTCCAAACCCTAGCCAAGAGATATCCAAGCCAAATACTGAAACTTGCTGCTGCTGCAGCTGCACCTGCAACCCTCCTCCAAACCTACACACCAGCTGCAACTGCAGTGCGTACCAACTGGGAAAACTGCAGTCATGAGATATGACAAATGAGAAACTGGCACCCTGTATTTATAGTAATCCTGCCAGTTTACTGGGGCCGACTTCTCCTTCTGGGTATGTGTCTGTTTAGTATATTATTATTAATTCTGGCCGACTTCTTCTCTTGGAGGCTAATAGCCTAATATAAATTATATTCTTGAGCCGACAAGGCTTCTAGGGTTATTAGCCAATTCATTAGGGTTTCTCTTGCTTCCCGGAGTCTTCTATTATCGTCAGGTTCACATGTAGAGGTAAATACCTCCCGCATCTACCATAATATTAACAAAAATATCATATTTTTGGGTCAAAAACACCAAAATCAACTCTTGTTTCAAAAAGTGCTACCAATAGCACCCTTTTTTGGAAGGGTGTTAAAATTGTGACTTGTTTGAAATCACGATCTTAACAACCTATAACATTGTGGTGCCTCTAGTAGCACCAATTTTGTTTTTGGAGTTAAAATTGTGACTTAATGGAGACCGTGGCCATGACAACTGGTACCATCGTAAATAAGGAAGTTAAAATTGGCTTTGAAATCGACTTAGGTTTTTAAAGTTACATTACATAAATTGAATAAAGAAACATGTAAACAAGTTAGAAAAAAAGAAAAAAAAACTTAACACCTTTCAAAAATAAAAATAAAAAACTGCATAACGCAAACTTCTTAAAAAAATAAAAAAACCACAACACTCTAAAACAAAATTGAAATTTTTAGAAAAAAAATCTTTGAGATAAAAAAATTAAAATATCTATATTATTATTATTTTTAAAACCATAAAAAAAAATCGTGATTTAAAAAAAAAAAAAACCTAAAAAATCAAAGCTAAAAACAAAATGAAAAAATAAATAAATAATAATAAATAAATAAAACAATTAAAAAATTAATAAACAAAATTAAAAAAAAAAATAATGATAATAAATTTACTAATCCTCACATTGTCTTGGTTTCTTCCTTCTCATTTTACTCTTCACATAAAAGCCTTCTTGTTTATCTTTAGTTGCTTTAAGTTTTTTCAATTTATGCAATCTTTATCATTTCTAATTTCATCATTATATTATATTAATAATATGAAATTTACTTACGAATATGATCACCTTTTATTAAATACTAATCTACACCATCACCTTTTATTAAATATTAATCTGCACCATTATATTCATTATCACATTATCTTTATTAATGTCATTATTAGATTATATTACATTATTACGTTATATTAGTATACAATATTATTATCATTTCATTATCATCTTTCAATACTAATTGATACTTTTTTCCCCTTATTTTGTCTAATCCAAACAAATCACTATCTCAATATTTTTTATATTCTTACCATTTATTGCTACTCATCTCCAATTATTTTTTCACTCTTCATTCTTAACACACCTTTTCATTTCTCCTTAATCGCTCTAGGTTTTTGCATTTTATTCATTCATTCTATATCATTTATAATTTCTCCTTAATCGCTCTAGGTTTTTGCATTTTATTCATTCATTCTATATCATTTATAATTTCATTATTATACTATATTAACATATCATAATATGATGAACATTCTTAAAAAGGGTGTACCTTTTTTCTTTTCGACCTCCTGCACTGAGCAAGAATCGGGTAAAACCGGGAGTCGAGTGATGGAGTGAAAAAACTGCACGGTTAGTGTTCTTCAAGCGCGCCGTCCTCCATGAGTTCGACTAGAGGCGGTGACCCACTGCCTCCCCCTGTTGTTGATGTTCAAGCCTTCAGACGCCTCATCAACGCGCAATGGCATAAACCTTCAGTTGGATCCCCTCCTAAATTCGTCAAAACAATCGATGACGTCCCAGAAATTGCTCTTCCATTGAATCAACCTATGTGTATCGTAGTATCCCTCGCAGATCAGGATTTGGTTGGACATTTTATAGGGCTCTAGCCCTCCCCACGAACAATTGATAACTGGGTTAAAAAAAACTGGAGACCCCTGATCTCCAACAACGTTACCTCTTATGCAATTGGAAGAGGATTTTTCTTGTTCGAGTTCATCTCCAAAGATGACCGCGATCTTATCTTTAGAAACATACCGTACTTCATGGGACCACAAGGCTTGTACCTCAATAGATGGACGCTAGACTTTGATCTGACAATGGATGTTCCTAAAGCGGTTCCGGTCTGGGTTTGTTTACACAATCTGTCAATTCACTAATGGAACTCGAAATGACTACAATCAATTCGAAATAGACTGGGACATTACATTGACAAGGAAGATCCCAAGGACCAGTACTCTTGCACTCAAATCTACGTGGAAGTAGACCTTGAAGCCGGTCTCTCGGAAGCCATCAAGTTAACTGTATGGGAATGGAAACACTTTTAAAAGCTGGACTACGAACAAATGCCTTTCAAGTGTAGAGGTTGCCATGAATATGGGCATTTGCAAAAGCATTATCCAAAAAATCTGCCCACTCAATAGGAGAAGGAGCAAGGTGAAGGGTGGCATCAACCCAAGCGCCTTAAGCCAAATTCTAAATCAACCTCCAGAAGGGAAGGTAAAACCCCTAATCCAAACTCAGCAAATCCAAGTAAGAACAAGGAGACTCAGAAAACCCCGATGGAAACTGAAAATAGTTTCTCTGGCCTTGGGGATCTAGAAGCTGAAGCAAAGGATTCTAATGAAAGCATTGTTGAATTCCAATCCAATCTGGAATGGAAAAGGCCGTATGGAAAGGAACTCCCTCCTTTCCAAGACTTGGAAGATATATCTGAAACATAGGAGGCAGAAAAAGAGGCCGAAAGTTCGGAAGAAGAGGAGGATGAATTTGACATCTCCCAAACATCCCCAAAACTAGTTACCATAGGTTGGAAAACGAAAAAAGAAAGGAGGGAAACAACCACCTACAAGGACATGGTTCAAGGATCTCAACCAACATTGGACAAAATGTTAAAAAACACAAGAAGTGTCAGGAATCAAGGGCATCCCTCTAAGGGGGCCTCTACAAATCCCATAAGTAAGTAATGAAGGTAGTTTTCTGGAATTGCAGAGGATTAGGGAGAAGAACTAAAGAAGAAGCAATGGAAGATTTGATTCACACCTCAAATCCAGATATCCTGCTAATCCAGGAGACCAAAATGGAGGAACAAGACTTCCTCCTCGCTAGTCAAAAATTTTGGAAGAAAGGAGCAGGTGTCATTGTCAGTGCTAGAGGAGCCTCCAGTGGAATAGGCACCTTATGGGACGCTTCTAAATTTGAGTTAGTTCTCACTGAATCCTGCACTCACTATATCATCACCCAACTTCTTCACAAGGACTCAGGTTACCAGGTTTGTTTATTTAACATTTATGCTCCTGTTCTTCTCTCGGGAAAAAAAAAATCGTTGGGACCTTATCATGGACTCCCTCAGCTCCCATCAGTTGGGAAATATTGTTTTAGTTGGGGATCTCAATGTCATGCTCTCTCTCGGGGAAAAAAAAGGGGGTTCAATAGTCAGAGACCCAATCCGTGAATGGGTCAAAGATATCATTCTGGAATGGGATCTGGATGATATCAAGCCTTCCTATGGAAAATTCACTTGGTCCAACAAAAGAATCGAACCGGGTCATATAGCTGCTCGCCTTGACAGATTCTTGGTCCAAAACTCTTTTCTAATTTTAGGTCTTAATGTTGTCTCTAAAATCCTCCCCTTTAGTTCCTCTGATCATAAACCAATTCTTCTTGAACTCTCCAAATACACAAATCTGGGACCTATCCTCTTCTGATTTATCCCCTCATGGATTCAGCAGGAAGGTTTCCAAGATCTGGTCCTCAATGTGTGGCAGAAAACGGTTTCTGGATCCCCCTTCTTTGTCTGGGAAGAAAAGCTTTGTAGGCTCAAAAGAGCTCTCAAAGATTGGGTTAAAACCATGAAATCTCCTCTTAATCAGAGATTGGAAGCTCAACAACAATTGGAAAGGCATCAACTAAATATGGAAGAAGGGTCTATCACTCCCGACAATTTGGACTAAGAAGCAACTCTTCAACGCACCCTTCACTCTGCATGCAGACTGGAAGAGGATTATTGGAGGCAAAAATCTAGAAGCCTTTGGTTAAAAGCAGGTGACAAGAACACCACTTATTTTCAGAAGCAAACTGAAGCTCAGAAACAAGTTAACTCTATAAAGGAAATCCAACTTCAAGACCAAGTAGTCACTGACTTTGAAGGAATCAAACAAGCTGCTCATAACCGCTTCAAAGAAATATATATAGAGGAGCCTCATCTCTAGAATGAAAACTACCAACATATTTTAAACTTGGTTCCCTCTAAAATTCAGTCAAATTCCAACCAACTCCTCACTGCTCCGGTCACTAGAAGAGAAATTAAAAAAGCTTTAAACAAAATGGAACCTGACAAGGCTCCCGACCTCGATGGTTTCACAACCCGTTTCCTCAAAGCCTGTTGGCAAACAGTTAAAAAAGATCTTCATAGAATGGTTCCGAAATCACAAACTTGCAATAAGATGAGAGGTAATACCAACTCTACCTTCTTGGCCCTCATTCCTAAAGAGAAAGGTGCCACCTCCTTTGACCAATTCCGACCAATTTCACTCTGCAATATTGGTTACAAAATCATTACAAAAGTTATAGCCAACCGAATCAAAGGAATCATACTAGCAATCATTCCAGAAAATCAAGGCGAATTCATCAAACGGAGGAAGATTCTCGATAACATTATATTGGTCCAGGAAGCCATCCACACCAGTATTCTTCGGTGAGAAAAAGGTATGATTGTCAAATTAGATTTGGCTAACGCATTTGATAGAGTTCAACACGGTTTTCTTTTTTAGGTAATGCTCTGATTTGGCTTTGCCTCTGAATTTATCAATTGGGTGAAAGCATGTATTGGATCCCCTTGGATAGCTCCATTGGTCAATGGTCGTGCTGCAGATTTCTTCCAAGCCTCTAGGGGGCTTAGACAAGGCTGCTCTCTCTCGCCTCTTCTTTATGATATCCAAGCCTCGATGCTCAACATTTAACTGGAGCATTGTCATCTTCATCAAGATTTATTGGGTCTCAGGATGACAAGAGGAGCCAAAGAAATAAATCATGCTCAATTTGTCGACGATACACTTCTCTTGAGAGGATCTAGAACTCTTATAGCCAAAAAACCTCAAACAAGAGTTAAAACTTTACAAGGAGGCTTCGGGAAGCAAAATCAATTACAGAAAAAGCCAAATTTTTGGTTGGAATTGCTCCTCAAGGGAAACGATGGAAATCTCAATAATTCTGGAAATTGAAGGAAAAACTCAGTGGGATTCTTTTAAATATTTAGGGATACACATTTTCAAATCTGCCCCAAAACCAACTCATTGGCTTCCTTTGATTGATAAATTGAAGACTCGAATTAACTCGTGGGGTGCTTCTTGGCTAAATCTAGCTGGGAAATTGGTTCTCATTAAATCGATTCTCTCCAGTGTTCTAATCTATCAATGCTCCATTTTACTTGCACCGGTTGGATTCATCACCAAGATCGAGATGCTTCTTAGACATTTTCTATGGAAAGGTGGGAAAAACAATGAAAACAAGCTTTCGCTGGTCAGCAGGGGGAAAATTACTAAGCCACTCTTAAAAGGGGGATTCCATATTCGAGATCTCAAGACTCAAAATAAGGCTCTTGGTGCTAAACTTCTTTAGAATTTGGTCATAGGAAAACTAACTTGGAGTAAACAAGTTCTTTGGAAAAAGTACTTCTGAGGGGCAAGGAAAACATGTCTTGATTCAGCTCCAAAAGCTTCAAAAGGATCTCCAATATTCACAATTTTCCAAAAAGCTATCTCCCTCTTCAAGATTGATCTAACCTGGATTCCCAGGAACGAGAAAAACATTCACATCTGGGAGGATTCTATCCTTAGGGATCCGCCTCTAGATTCCTTGACGAGCACCTCCAATCTTAAACGGTGGCTTCACTCCCAAAATTTAACCGTGCTTTGGGATATCTCAATCTGGAATAACAATGAAATAAGAACTTGGAAAAAGTGGAGTATACCGAACTATCCAAACCACTTACACAATTAAGAGTTGCTTATGCTCTTCGAGATTCATGGCAAATCCCCTATCACAACACTTACGAAGGAATCTCGAGGCTGGGCTGCTCACTCCGGAAATTACACAACAACTCCAAGATATAAGCAGTTTAAAGCAATTCCCAATGTTCCTCCCAACCCTGCTCTTTGGAAAGGTATATGGAAAGCCAAAACTCTACCAAAAGTAGACATTTTTATTTGGACTTTGTCCCACAACAATATTCTTATGGGAGATAATCTTAAAAAAAATGTTGGGAAGGTCCTACAAGATGTCCTCTCTGTTTTCTACTGGAAGAATCTGCCAATCACCTTCTGCTAAGCTGCCCCTTTGCAAAAGAGGTATGGAATTTAGCTCTATTTCATTGGTTGAATCAAGTAACTCTATGAGACAAAATCTCAATCCTCCTCAGCAACTGGGATAAACTGTGCCCCTTTACCATTCACCAGAATGACAGGCTTAAAATATGTTGGTTGACTCTTCCAAAATTTACTTTCTGGTTGCTCTGGTTGGAACGAAACACTCGCCTCTTCAGAGAAAAAATATCCACTCCTGCTCAAGTGGTAGTGAGAGCTAAGGCTGTCGGGAGAATGTCTTCACTCTCTTCCTCTTCCAAAGAATAAATCTCTGCTCTCTCCTAATGAAGAAGACTAGATGCTGAGCCTAATCCCAAAGGCCCCCGATGTTGTTTCTGCTTACTCATCTCAGCTGGATCTTTGGGAAATCTGTATGGACCCACTTAGCTTTTCAATCTGGAGGAAGGCGCTACATCAACACACTCTGTTTTTTTATGGAGCTTCTAAAGGGAATCTAGGGGCGACAAGAGGGGGAGGGGTTCTCCTAAGCTCGGATGAAACAACTGAATTTACTCTCTCTTGGGGAATTGGAGATGATACTAACAATATCGCTGAAGCTCTCGTACTTTGGCAAGGAATCTATCAAGTTTTGGTTATGAAAGTTTAAGAGGTTATTGTTTTTGGAGATTCCCGGGTAATCATTCAGGCTTTAAACATCCATTCCCTCCCCCACAACATGAGGTTGCGACAACTAATATGAAAAATCTTGAATTTACTCCCTTTTTTTTCACAAAATTAAATTCTTTCACATTCTTCGGGATCTGAATGGAGAAGCGGATAAAGAAGATAATGCCGCTACCTGATTGAGCAAAGGGACCTTGTGTATCAATGGAAATACCCAAAGTTTTAATATCCCCTAGCATCGTGGGCTTATTAGAAAGGTGTTTTCCTCGGAAGTCGAGGGACTCTACGTGTATGGCTAAAACACAAGGCAAGGACGATAAGATGGTCATGGAGCTAGCTATGCTGATCTGGTTGATAGGATTGGAGATAGATGTCTTATGTGCATTTTAAAACTGTTTCTACGGACAAGGCAAGAAATTCTTGTTGTACCTGTGCCAGTGGTTACCACTGTTTTTTAATACAATCCATACTCGTTTATGTAAAAAACAAAATATCATAATATGATATTAAATTACCAATATTATCACCTTTTATTAATTATTAATCTATGCCATCACCTTTTAAATATTAATCTACGCCATCACCATTATATTCAATATTAAATGATCTTCATTATTGTCATTATCATATTATATCACATTATTATATTATTATACAATATTATTATCATATCATTATCATCTTTCAATACTAGTTGATACTTTTTCTTACTCTTTTTGTCAAATCCAAACATGTCACTACCTCATCCTCTCTAATATTATTAACATTATTTTCAACTCATCTCTACATCTTAACAACTATTTTGATCTTTTGGGTATTTTTGTTTCTCCACTAATTATTTTTCACCTTGAGTTTATCTCAAAGGCCATGTTGACTACCCCGGATGGGGTGACACCTGGATGCCATGTCACGATCAGCCGACCACACACAACCCTCCCCGATCGCCTCGTTTGACACCCTGGCGACGTTCATTAACTCTTGACTTGCCCACTCCAACAATCGTCCCCGCAGTTGGCCTCCACCATGACTGTCACTTGTGCGAATTTAATGGATTTCCTACTCCTACCATATCTTAACACCATCATCTTCAGTAGGAAGACACCTTACCTTGTTATTCCTTCCGCTCGGTGAGCTATCTGGTTTTTCAATCTCCATTCGTCGCTCTCACCTAGCTACAAGTCTCTCTTCATAGATGTGAGGGTCCCTTTCACCTCCTCCATCCTTAACCTTCGTCTCCACCAGTTCGTACTCATGCCCAGAGAGCACGCAATATCACTTCAAGATGGCTCTTGCTCTGTTCTAAGCGGTCTCACCCCCTACACTCGCTGCTAACCTGGTCCATGTTGTGTTTGTCCTTTCCACTCCCTAATGGCTAACCGCTCTTTATCCTCCCCTCCAATCGAAGCCAAATATTGCAAGCCGACCTCCACTCCGACGACCACCTCCGTTACCGCCACCCATTTCCCCCACCTAGAAGCAGCCTCCAGCTCTATTCCTATGCCCCCTCCTCACCCGGTTTTCATTGATGCTCAGAGAAAAGTCATCATGGAGCTGTATCGAGATAATGACGAGCATAAATTTTTCCAAGAGTTGATGGAGAAACACCTGGAATAGATTATGGATTAGGGCACGAAGAACCCTGCTCAACGATGCACAGAAGAGGAACTGCTCCAAGCAATAATGGCCCCCAAGTGGCCAGATTCATCCAAGCATGCCTTCCCCTACAACTTTACCAGCAAGTAATCTATCATAGACTATTATTTTTTTCTTTTTGTAGCTTCTGTCTGGCCTATCAAATTGCATAGACATCTTTGTTGGTATATTCATAGGCCCAATATAGTTTTCTACAGTCTAAATTTTGTAACTATGTTAACTAACAATAGTCACAACATGATTTTATGGAACTTTTATAATTGGTAGTGGGGTTGGTTTCCTTCTATCGCAGGCTCAACACCAATCACTGGAACATCTAATGTATTTTTTGTCCATGAAAGGTAATGCAAACAACTAGCTTGCAAAAAAAACAAAAACATGTTGACTTGGTAATTAATTCTTTTTTAATCTCAATGACTAGTTTGACTTTGTGATTTCCTTACCTAATTCTTACTCAACGACCACTTTCATATCTTTAAATACACGACCTCAACACTCGTTTCCTACATATGAGTTTTATGTTGTCCATGATGATGAGTGGAGTGTCCACTCGAAACGTTTGACATTTTGAAAACCAAGTACATAGTGTTTATCCAAAAACATATTCCACAAAATAAAAATTAAAAAAATAAAAACAAATCCTAATCTAAAAAATGGGGAAGGGTGTGGTTTAAAATTAAAAAAAAATATCCCAAACTAAAAAATGGGGGAGGGGGTGATTTTTTTTTTTGATT
>ML781524.1:464415-484551 GCA_009831015.1 Picea engelmannii | reverse complement strand
TTTTTTTTTTTTTTTTTTTTAATTGTCAAGGCCACGGTTTCCATAAGTCACAATTTTAACTCCAAAAATAAAATTGGTGCTACTGGAAGCACCACTTTTTGATTCGAGGGTCAAATTTCTACAATGGTATCAATTGTCAAGGCCGTGATTTCAAACAACTCACAATTTCAACCACCCTTCCAAAAAAAGGTGTTATTGGTAGCACCACTTTTTGAAACGCGGTAAAAACAACCACTTAATATGACCTCTAAAAAAATGAGAACTTTGGAGGGTTCTCATTAAGTTGGTGACTTTGTTTGCAATATCAATGGTCATGCTATCACAAAATCTATCACCTTTGTGCAAAGCCTTTCACAAGGGCTTAGACAAGTGTAACATGAAAGTGTTACCACTATCACCTTAGCAATCACTTCCCTTGTTTTAGTGAAGGATGGAATCCAACACAATGGAGGCTTCTATAGTAACTTCAAGGAATCCTATAGCAAGATAAAATCAAGTCTATGGCCTCCTATATTAGCTACTCAGACATACCACCTCTAGATCAAGGTATTCAAGGTATGTATAAGGTGGTATGATGGAGCAATTTCTAGATTTGTATATGTGAAGCATCTAAGACAATAAATGGTGTTTAACAAGTCAAAATAGGTCAAAGAGATACCCCAAACACTACAAAATCAAGGAAAAACTATGGTTGTTGCAAAACTTATGTGAACGATCATGACATTCAACAATACATCAAGTTATGGCAACAACAATAAATCGACCCTCTAAACGAGTAAGAGATTAATGAAACTAGGGTTGAAATAATACAAGCTAAACTAGGGTTTAATAAACAATCGCTTGTTGAACTGTAGATGACATATAACAACTCTAAAGATGCAAGATGTCAATCCCTAAAGGGATGAACATTAAATTAACAATGCAATAAATGATAGCAAGATACACTTTGAGGATAATTTGCCATTAAAACCCTAGACGCCAAGCATAAAGATAGCTGGAAATTAAATTATATTGCCACTAACCCTAATCTAACCCTAGAGAAACAAGGGAAAAGGTAAATTTAGGGTTTAAAACTTACTACAAGGGAAAAAGACTAGTGCCATTTATTCCTCATGGGAATATGGAGTCAAAATGATGAACTTTCTTTCCAATGAAGGTGAAAGAAGAACCTAAGGATAAAACCCTAGAGGAGTCCACTACAAACCCTAAGTATCTATCCTTTAGAAAGGAAATTAGGGTAGTCCACTACAAACCCTATGGAATCATCCTATGTCGTCTATCAACTTTTAGTGGATGAGATCAAGATGGATCTTGGATAAAACCCCGAGGTATTTCACTAAAAACCTTAAAAAGTTATCCCATAGGAAAATACCTAGGGTAGTCCACTACAAACCCTAGAAAAATTTCCTATGTCCTTTAACAAGATTTAAACAAATGATATTAAGGGAAGGTAGTCCACTACAAACCTTCCTAGGTTTTCAAGATAAAATTTATTCAAGAGAAGTACAAGGTAACATGCATTATCACCACTTTGATAAACACATTTACACTTAATACATTCAAGAAATAAATGAACAAAGATTTAGAAAGAACACTTACTAGGTAAATCAAAGCTCATTCGTGAAACCCTAACCATGAAAATCATCTATCAAACTTGAAAAGCATCCAAATATCATCTCTTCAAGAAGGTTCATAAGTCATCCATAGTAGAAGAGAAAAGATAGAAGAGGCAAGTAGTAGTAATCTTCACAAGTTGCTATGATTTACAAATGATGGAGCACTTCCTTTAATTATATGAGGAAATCGAGTGCTTCACCTCTCTAAAAGCCCCTAAAATGTAAAAATACATTATACAAGATGGGTAGGTCTAGGCCAACCCCCAAAAATGCCTCTAAGATAATGATACAATGTTAAAACATGAAAACATCTTCTTAAAAAGCCACATGTGTGAGTGTAGAAGGCTCAATAAAGGTGATGTCATCTCCAAATGGGTTGTAGGTGCTTCAAAGTTCACATCTCTCCCTAAAAGGTGCAAGGTATCATCAAAGGTCATGCCTCCTCATTGAGAAAGTCACATCTCCTCATCTACAAGGTGCTAACTCATCATCCAAGTACTAGGTCGACTCAAGCAAGTGTCACATCATCTCAAGTGTGACATCACCTCCACTATGTGCAACGTCCATGCTAGGAATATGATTCCATCAAGGGAAAGGGCTCCATCACCTATCCAAAGAGGTGTACCATCATCATCAAGGGCAATGTCATCCAACCAAACCCTAATGTCCTCAAAGGGATGCAACACCAATGGTGGGGGTTCCTTGCCCTCTTGGTGACACTTTAGGCTCATGGTGCAATGTCTTAGTTCCCATATGAAGTGTCCAAGGTCTAGGAGGTGTCAGAGGGTGTCAAGAGGCATTCCAATTCATCTCAAGGTCCAACGCTCACAATCAAAGCTCCATTGTCCTCCATGAAATGAAGGGAAAGCATCATAATCGTCCTTTAAAGGATCATGTCAAAGGATGCATCGCCATTAAGAATGGGCTCAATGAGTCAAGTGAGACCAACCATCATGGATAGAAGAGTCATTAGAATAAAAAAAAGTGAGTCACAATTTAAATCCAAAGCCACGTAAGTAATTCACATTAGGTATCTTCTTCAAACTTCACACTAGCTTATGACTTTATGCACTTTGCTAAGTTTAAGTATGGAAAGACTATCATAGAACCCTATTAGGTGTGTCAGTACCCAAGTAGAGGAGTATTTCCCAAGAAACCCATAAAAGTGTAAGTATGAATGAGTGGTATGGCCTGGGGTTTACTTCATGGTCATGGTATCATTGACATGCAAGGCAACGTGTGATGTTCATCTCCATGAGTGCCTTTGTAGAGGGGGCACTTGGTGCATTGAGTTACCCTTTCCTTAGAACTATTTCTTTCCACCCCTATCTTGACTTTTGATATTCATATTTCTTTGCAAGCCTCTTTTCAGGTTTATGCACTTATTACATTGGGATTCAATTGAGTCCTTTCTTTAGATATGCACTCAATGCATTAGGACTTGGGGTGATGGCTTCACAGCAAGGGGGTAGAGGTCAAGATAACTTGGCTTTTGATTTATCATTCATATCCCTTTATTATTCTTTTGCATTTTGAATTTAAAGCATGTATTTCCATTCTTTTTTACCAGCTACATCAACCTCAGACATTCAAGCCCCTTCTTCTCATAGGAGAACGAAGTACGGACCTTTTTGGGATACATGTAACAACCATTCCAAAAAGATAGGACAACAGGAGGAATATAAATGGAAAGTGCTCAGTATGAAAAGGTATAGGTATGTTACCCATACCAAGCCCTCCTAGTGATACCCCTTTTCCCAAGAGTGACAACACTTGATCAAGACACATATGATGGCCACCAAGGTGAAATAATTCAAAAAAACATAACTTTGAAGCATCATGATTCATTATCTGACTTCAACCCATGATCCTTACCTATATGCTCGATGCATTAAATGTAACACTTTGTATGAAACAATGGCCAATGTACCTCATTTGTGTTGGACCATTGTCATCAGGTGAGCCTATTGATCAAGTGAATGCGATTAGCAATAATGAGGAAGAGGAATTTGAGGAGTTGTTGTCTTTGGAGAATGTTGGTCATGATCTTTGGGACTACTATCTGAAATGTGGATCACGGAAAATGATCTCCTCTAGTTTCCCCTGGGTGAGAGGGGGTAACAGGTCACACCAAAGAAAAGTGTTGGAAACTACATTCAAAGCTGAAACTTAAGAACTATAAGAAGGATGCCAAGAAGAAGAATCTTCTAGCCACGAATTCAAGCAACCAGGTAGATAGCACCTCAAATGTGGATGAGAATATTGTCTACACTTCAGTGTAGAAGGAGGTGAATCTGAGTAGCCTTCATCACAATGAAGAGAAGGAGATGAAAAAATCTTCCATATCAAGATCTAGGTCAAGAAGACCAAGGTAGACACTCTATTTGATTCCGGTTCACAAACCAATCTAACAACAATCGATCTGGTCAACAAGCTTGGGTTGGAGGTTTATGATCATCTTGCCCATATCCTTTGGGGTGGGTAAAAAAACTGCAGAGATTAAGGTCACGAAACAATGTAAGATGAATTTTGTTGCAACTGCAGATTTTATTGATGAAGTGGAGTTAGATGTAGTACCCCTTGATGTGTGTGGACTAGTGTAATTTGTAATCCCCTACATGTATATGAGGGATGCAATCTTCACAAGGAGAGTAGACCAATACCACCTGATCAAGGATGGGAACTCTTTCATCATCAATGCACATAAATGTAAATCAAATATCTCACTAGTAAGTGTTAACCAAGTAAAAAAGTTGATTAGTTCAAGTAAGAATTATGTTTTTCTTTTCTTACGAGAGAATTAGCCAGGTGATGAATCGATAAGAGTAAAGGCATCCTTGGAGGGATGTGCTAAGAAGTAGAAACAATAGTTGGAGGAGTTGTTGTAGGCATAGAGAGGAGTGTTCCAGGAGCCTAAAGGACTCCCACCTAAGAGGGAAGTGGAGCATGAAGAAATTGGCGAGACCTGCGATGAATCAAGGACCGAGATTGTGTCACGACCACTCTCCGATCAATGATCCAATTTTTTTCTTAGAGTTCCATCCATAAGAGCCACACTTCAACCTAATATTGTAATACTTTGATGGCTTATTCCTCGACCAACGATTAGGATTTCCCTGCCTTCGATCCTCCGACGGATCAACGATTATTGTTAACTTGGGCTTAAAGGATGGGTTCTCCTCCAATTAGCAGTATGAATTAGAACTTAAACTCTCATGAGTTTGTTCCAAGTTCTTTCTAAGGCTTACCAAGCCTCCAGGAAACTCTCACCTTGCTCCAAAAGCCAATAAGGCATTCCCTCTTTGCCACTTAGATGGAGGTTTGCGTCCCGCTAGATGTTCATACTAGAACATGAGTCTTTATATAGGGCTTCAGGTCCCTTGTGTTGTATCATGTTGTCATTGATGCCAATGGTTTGATTGATTGATGTCAAGTGATTGATTGATGCCAAAGGATTGATTGATTGACGATTGATGTCAAATGTAATATGTATTGTCCTTGATGAGAATGGATAGATGTCAAGTATATGATGCATATGATGTCATGCATAGATGAAGATGGATCAATGAGTTGTCATTGATACATGATGCAAAGATGAAGATGGATCGATGTGATTTCCTTGATATATGATGCATAGCTAGTTTGATCATTATAGTCTTATCATGGTTGATAAAGTGCACAAATGGATGAACTTCAAAGTGGTCCCCTTATGGTGAAAGCCCTCACGGGAAGATGCTTTACAGTTGATTTATCCTAGAAGAATGGTTGGAGAACCCATGCTTGATTGGAGAATAATGAATTGAGGATTAGTGAATTTGTTAGTGAAACTATACTAGATGGATAGTGCTTGTCATGCCATTTTCGGTGGTATGTGCAATGTCACATAAATCCTCATGGTTTGAGAGTTATGGCCTTACGAAGTTGGAGGACCCTCATATGTTGGCTTGAAGCCCCCAAAGGTCAAAGAAGTCAAAGAGCTTGAAAAGAAGAAATCATTATTTAAATGATAAAGTAAAGTGACAAATCAAAGAAGATTATTTAAATGATAAAGTGAGGTGACAAAGTCAAGGAGGAATATTTAAATGATAAAGTAATGAGAACTTTCTAATTATGGAAAGTGGTTAACCCTAAAATGAGGAAAATAGGTTAAGTGACCTAGAAGTGGGATAACTGACCTAGAAGATGAAGAGTATAAATAAGAGGCAAGGGTCTTGTGAAATGTACATTTTTGGAGGATCTTTGTGTAGATCTTGTGTGTATCTCTTGAGCATGAATTGAAGATCTATTCTGAGAGAGAGAGAGTGTGAGGAGGATGTCATGGATGCATCAAATTTTCGACAATGTCTGAGATCATGACGACAAAAGTATCGGAGGTTCAAAAACCCTAGTTTCTGAGGTGTACGCGGGCTACAATGAGCCAGAGCGCGTACAGTGGATGAAGTGACGGATATTGGTGTGTGAGTTGATGCCAAGCTCTTGAAGACTGAAGCATGTTCCAGATCTACAGTCTATGGGCTCAGATCTTCCATATAAACTCTAGTATGGTTATATTGTTGTCTTGATGGATACTCTTGTTTGTTATGTGGTGAATGCTTAAGGCATTATTGGTATGGATGTTATGATATGGTTTGAGTTGGTTGATGGAGTGAGAAACACTCCTATGATTCAGTGTTGATATGTTTGCCTAGTTGCTTATACATGATGGAGTAGAATTCATATTGTATGGTTGAGAAGCATGAGTAAGTTGTTGGAGAGATTGGATGTGTTGTGATTGGTTCTGGATCAGATTGGATAGTGAAAGACGGATGAAAATGTGATTGAAGGTTGCAGAGGATCTGAGTTGATCTTGAAGAGAAAACCCTAAGTAACTCAAAAGGAATATGCAGGTTGTAATACAGACTAACCGCGTGCATACACGGGCTGTAGTGAGCCAGGGCGCATACACACGCGGGCTGCACTACCGACAAGTCGCGTACATGTGACAGAGTGATATCTATGGAGGATTGTTGCGTCATCTCAGTTGGTGCTGAGGATTTAAGCTGAGTCTTGCATATAGAGCTGGTGCTCTTGTAGAGTTGTACTCTATTCAGTTGTTGCTGATAAACCCCAAGGATTGAAGTCCACAATAAAAAGAAAATTGTACATACATATTGTGTTCTTTGTGTTCCTTGTGGTGATGATTTGTTGATGATATATTGCTGATATATGTTGTTGATATATGTTCACATCTAACTGGTTATAAATGACAACAATAAGTAATGAGTAAATAGTGATTGCTAACTAATAATTTTTGAATAAGAGGGAAGTTGGGAAAAAGAGCCCCACACTCATTCACCCCCCACTCTAAGTGTGATCGGTGTATCCAACACCTTAACCCATACAAAGGATTTCTTCAGAGTGACAATCCAAACTAGGACTTCACCATTTCGAGGTTTCTTCTAGGCCATCGCCAGATTTCTGCTAGACCTTACTAGTTCTCATCTTTGCCTCATAGTGAGGGGTATCTATGGGTTATTGGCCTTCTCTGCCCACTATTACAATTAAGGTATTGTCCCCTCGAAAAGGAAGGTTATAACATTTCGTTCATTTAATATTTCTTCATTAGTCTCGTACATACATGGTCCCCTTACTCAGGTATCCTATTTACTACGATGTTTATTCCTATCATGCACACTGGAATCATGGGGACATGTTTATTTTCCTTAACTTAGGACAAATACAGTGTATTTAGGCTCAGATGTGCAATACACATGAAATACCATTTAGATACATTAATATTCATGCATACACAGGTGCAATTAGTCCATCAGGCATATCCATTCATGACATACAATTACAAACATCCAGCCATACATTTCAATTCAATTACATAGGGAATAAAGAATACTTATATGCTTACAAGTTATAGCTAGCCAACTGACTGTGGGTGTTTTCCCTTCCACCTAACCATAGGCTCAGAAGCAACAAATCTCTACAGTCTGGCCACCCTCGTGCCAAGCCATGATACCACCAGGGAAGCTCTCTCAGTTTTATCAACCAAATTGGTAAGTGAAGGTTACTCTCCCTCACACCACTATAGTAAGGATTTCCTCACCCACCTAGCCCAATCCCCTTCAGGATTTATTAGATGTTGTCCCAACATCAAGCCCGTGACCTTTTAACTCAAGTTGGGAATCATGGGTTTTTCAGGCCTTCTTGTATCACCAAGCCTCCATGATCTTCCCATTGTTGCTTCCCTAAAAACTTTCCTCTTTCTATTGGTCTCTTTCTTAGAATCAAGATTTAGAGCTCATCTACTCCAAAGGATGAGAACCCAGAGCTCTCTTGCTTAGGCTCTCTTCCCCCTTCCTTCTCAGACTAGAATACTAATCTTGTATGTCGTCCCCCTTTTTGTCTATACTCATGTCTTCTACTCTTGCATGCATTCCTAATGAAGCTTCTTGACTTATCCTCCTTCCTTCTGTCAGAAGGAACTCATGGGGGTCAACTTGGCCTATAGAAAATGGTACTTTGTTGTACCTTTGGTTGACAATTTATGTTGTCCTAGCCAAGTCTTCCATGCTTCCATTCATTGGGGTGGTTGATTGTTCAACTACCAACCCCCTTCTCATTAACTGATTTTGTATTGAAATTAGAAAAGGGAAATAACTTATTATTTCCGAATCAAATATTTCAGCTAGGAGCATGATGAACCCCCTTTATAGGTTTCCTCACTCTTTTCTCTAGTGCTATCATGGCCGGTACTTTAAGGCTTCACCCCACAGTCAGTTGATTGAAATTTTAAAACAACAATAATATAATTACAATGTTTATATGCCACTGCATGGAAATCATAAATCATGATTATTTACAAGCTGGGGGAAACAAGGGTCTTACATATTTTTGGGGCCCTTCCCAACATTTTGGCAATTTTGACAGCCTAGGAACCTATGATAGCCAGACTTTCCAAACACATAGAGCTCGAAATTGTTTGACACACTGACCATATTGAGAGGGGGTGGGGAGGGGGGGTGGGTGAATCAATGTGAGGCTCTTTTTACACTTCTTTCGAAATTTTAGTTATCAACCACTTTAAACACATTATTTATTCATAATTAACTACTTGCATGTATCAACAACATTCATCAATAACAAAGAACTATGAACCATCACCATAATAAAATTTAAGAACACCATATATATGTGTAAGTTTTTTGTATTATGTGTTATATGAGACTGCAATCTCTGGGTTTTATCAACAACAATTGAAAAGAGAAACATCTCCAAAAGAGCACCAATTCTCCATACAAGACTCAACTTGTAGATCTCAACACCAACTGAGATGTGAGGAATCCAATCCCCAAGTACAAGACCCTGCTTGTAGACATAAACCAATCCGCCAACATATACACGACCTATTTATATTGTAGCCCACATATGTACGCAACCTACATATATTGCAACACACATATGTATGTGTCCTTCCCTCCGTTAGCCTACATACATCTTCAAAAAACTAAGGCATCCATTCTTCTGCACTTCTGAAACTTTCTTGCCTCTGTCACATCCACCATTAACCTGTCACTACATCCAACCTGTCATTGCGACCAATATGTGTTGTCCCAACCACAAACAAGTCTACACCATCCAACAACCTATGCATGTTCCTCATACATACACCATCACACAACATAGATATCCCTCAACCATATCAGAGCTATACCAAACATGAGAGTGTTGCTCACACAATCAACCAACCAAAATATACCATATCCAGATCTCACAACAACCATACCAAGAATGCTTCAAGCATTCACCATACCATGAGTAAATCTAAGCATCAAGACAACATGAAGTCATACCAAAACTTTTGTAGCAGATCTAAACTTGTAGAATGATATCCTGGAAACTTGCTTCAGACTTCAGGAACCTGGCACTGACATCTACTCAAGATTTTATTGGCCTTTTCAAATATATGCACATGTGCTTATTTAAAAATCATATGTACACACCTTAGCCTTCTACAACCCACCTATGTACGTGACCTGGCCCAGTGTTTCTTGTGTACAACTTCAGAAAACTAGGGTTTTTTGAACCTATGAAAATTTCATCGTCAAACTTCCTTGCTACCTCAGACTTGCGAAACTTCTGATGCGTCCATGAGTACCTGCAATGAACCTTACCAAAATAGATCTTCAATATGCTTAAAAGATTCATCATCATAAGAGACTCTTGCTCTCTTATTTGTACTTCTACAAGTAACTTCCTCTAGGGTTTATTATCTAACCAACTTCCTTATTTTGGGGCTAACCCACTTCTAACCACTTTGTCCACTTACAACCACCTTATCCACAAATAGTAAACTCTCCACTTTTATTTGCAACTAATTTATTTTTAATTGTTTTCTAGTTGCAACCACTTAACCTATGACTAACCACTTTGACTGGTCAGCTTCTTCTAGGAGCTTCTAGAATAATTTGACTTATTTGACCTTTTAGGGGCTTCTAGATAACTCATGAGGGTTCTCCAACTTCACATGGCCATAACTCTCTAACCGTGAGGAGTTATGTGACATTCCACATATCACCGGAAATGACACGATGAGCACTATCCATATATAATAGTCTCACTTGAAAATTCACTGATCTTCATTACATTATTCCTCAACCAAACTTGGGTTCCTTAACCACACATCTAGGATGACTCAACCACTTAACCATTTGGACTTCACAAAGCGTATTCATGTGAGGGATTTCACCATAAGGGGACCACTTTGGAGTTCATCCATTTGGTATATGACATCAATGATACATCTTCTTCCTATCAACCAACACATCACTATGACACCACTCAACCCTTTGACGTCAATTACATCAATGACCACATAATCCATCAATCAATACATCAATGATACAAAGCACATTACTATGAAAATACTTGACATTAACCTTTTGACATCAATCCTTTGACATCAATGACAACATAGTACAACAATTTCCCCCTTTGGCATTGATGGTAACACCAACATTGATGTCAACACCAATCATTGATGGCAACAATTGGACATGACAATGCTCATGCTCCCTCTGTGATCATTGCTCCTCATCAATGTTCATCTCGCCACATCATTGTGACTATCTCCCTCCCTTGACATCCATGGAAAATGGTATATATCTTGGGGCTGCTCCCCCTGACAAAACTGTCCATGAGGCTGCTCTCCATGCATCTGATGAATCTCTCCCCCTTCGACAAGGGAAATCACTCTGATGTTGCTGACATGGTTTCCAATCATCTCTCCTCCTGGAATCATACCTCTGTAACCAATCAAGGGAAAAATAATAACTCCCCCTATGGGTATATCTCCCTCTATCTTCTCTGCAAGATGCTGGGTAATCACTGTGAACAATATGCTACCCATGTACTCTGCTTTTGCTACTGCTCTACCAGAACATTGATCAACTGCATCAAGAGAACAACGATCCTTGGATCTGTCCATGCATCAACCATCTAAACTTGTGCCATACCATACATCAAGTGTATGTCGATCACACATACTATCTCATGAAGCAAAAGATATGTCAACAATGAATAGTGAATCATGAACAAACCATCAACCATGTACATCATGTGCCATACCATGTGCCAACAATGCATATCAACCATGTACATCAACTATGTACATTAACACCATACAATATATCATAAGATATCATCACTGAAGTGTATTAACCATGTGCCAAATGTGTATCAAGATCATCAATAACATCATCAACCATACAACATGCCAACCATGTGCCTCAAACAAGTGTCATATCACTCATGATATGCCTCTATCATAAACTAAGTGTCACAAAACATATGCCAAGAAATACATCTCAACCATCAAGCATCAATCCTGTACCATATACCATCAACAAGTGCATCAACCATGCACCAAACATGTATCACCACTTGTAGCATAGCAAGTGCATCAACCATGCACCAAACCCCAACAAGATGAACCACAATCAAGATATCCATACACATATGCCACAACATCCATAAACCATGTGCCAATGATACTACTAGTAAGTGCCTCTAACAAACAACCAAGTTTATACCAATCATGCATCAATTGTAGATCAAACTATGACTCATCAATGATGTACAACATCACCACCTAATCAACTCATCATCTACATGTTCCAATATGTAGCTCAAGCATATGCCAAATACATACACCAATACATCCAACAAATATGCTTATAACAATACATCACAAGATATGTCAATGGAGCTCACATATGTACCAACCATGTATTATAGCATATCTGCCTCAAAACCATTCACTACAGTAAGTACGAAGAAAACAATAGTACCTCCAAACATGTACCAAGAGTGTTCTTCAATAGATCAATGATACATCTCTAGCTAGCATCACATCATCATGATATATCTCATAAACAAAGTTCCATAACCTCATTGATAAAATACATAACATAACTATCACTGTACCTTAACAAAAAAATGCCTCAATCCACACTCTAGGGTTAATACCATGCATCCAAGATAGGCATTAAGCATATGCTCCAAAGATAAACCATATATCATCACCATACATTCATCAAACACACATACAAACATGAAAAGATGATGCATATCATCTCAGACCTTGCATAAATTATGATGTACCATCAAACCATGCTGCAACTCATCTGTACACCCCTCTTTTTGAGGCTTTTACCACATGTACATGACTTCACTGCATACATCTCGCGTATGTACCCGACTTTTCCTCAGACAGACTATGTATACATGCGAATGTTCCCACAATAGCCCGCGTATGCCTCAGAAAATGTAAGGCTTTCCTCATTCTGTATGCCTCCATTCATGTCTTGTTGTTCACATTAGAAAAATAAGATCACGGAGCAATAAAATAAAACAAATGCGGAAATAAAACACAAAAGATACACAATACAATAGAGACACATATATACGTGGTTCACCTAGTGTGGGCTACGTCCACTAGAGAAATTTCCAGGTCCTTCCTTTATTATTATCCAGCAAATGAAGGGATACAACCTACAACACACCCGTTGTAACTTCCTCTTCTTTCTCTCACAATCTCCTCTCTTAGAATACAATATTCACAATCATACATAGCCACAATACATTTCCCTCATAAAAGAGGGTTTCTTTCTAGGGAAAAATACCCTAACATAACTTCTATCGTCATATTTGCGACCTTATAATGAATGGTCCAGATTTACAATGAAATTATAATATACATTTACAAGGCAATTTTTCCTTTGGGGGCTTCACCCCCGAACCCCCGCTGGGGGCCCGCTTGCCCTCGGACCCCCTAGATGGGGGGATGGACCCCGCAGAGGGGGTAACCCCCCTCTACACCCTCCCGTGTGGAGGAGTGTACATTCTTTCAGGGTTTAAAGTCTTCATGGGGTATAAGCATGACTGAAAACAAGGACCTCTGAATCAGGAAGATAATCAGGATCCACAACCAACAATCTCCCACTTGGATACCAATCTCCCACTTGGATACCAATCTCAACAACTCCACCATTGTTGTATATGCTAGACTATGATCCTTCTTGGACCTGACATATTTCTCATCTTCATCCTCATTCTTGAAGACCAACTGAAACTGCGCAGGAACTCAGTTTCTCCATGGTTACTCCCTTTGTTAACATGTCTGTAGGATTCTGGCTAGTGTGTATCTTTTTCAACTTCAAATGTCCATCTTCCAAGATGGATCGTATGAAATGGTACCTGAGTTGTATATGCTTAATATTCAAATGGAAGGTTGAGTTCTTTGCAAGATGAATGACACTTTCACTGTCACATTATAACCTGTTATTCTCTTGCTTCTTTCCCAATTCCTCCATAAACCTATGTAACCAAATCATTTCTTTACTAGACTCTGTAGCAACAACATACTCTACCTTTGTTGTTGAAAGTGAACAACCTTTTGCAGTTTTAAAATCCAACTTATTGTTGTTCCACCTATAGTAAAAACATACCCTGTGGTGCTCCTCCTGCTATCTTTATCACCTACCACATCTGAATCAACATATCCTTGTATAACAATGTATGAACCTCCAAAACATAATGCATGAGTAGAATCACCTCTCAAATACCGAGAATCCACTTTACTGCCTCCCATTGTTATTTACCTGGATTGTTTATATACCTGCTCACAACTCCCACTGCATGTGCAATATATGGTCTTGTGCAAACCATCGCATACATCAAGCTGCCAACCGCTGATGAATAAGGGACCCTGGACATGTATTCTATCTCCTCCTGTGTCTTGGGACACATTTCCTTAGTTAATTTGAAATGGCTGGCCAAAGGTGTACTAATTGGTTTTGCATTTTGCATTCTAAACCTCTCCAACACCTTCTTTGTGTACTCACCCTAAGACAATGTCAATTTGTGATTTTTCTTGTCTCTTATTATTCTCATACCAAGGATTTTCTTTGTAGCACTCAAATCCTTCATTGCAAATGAATTAGCTAATTTCTTCTTGAGCACATTTATATCCTGCATATTAGACCCTACAACAAGCATGTCATCTACATACAATAGAAAGATAATATAGCTTCTATTTTCTAGCCTTTTAAAATAAACATAGTGACCAGAATGACATCTACTATAACCTTGTTTTGTCATAAACCTATCAAACTTCAAATACCACTGCCTTGGAGCTTGCTTTAGGCCATACAAGCTCTTCTTCAACCTGCATACCAAATTCTCCTTTCCTTTGACCTCATACCCCTGTGGCTGCTGCATATAAATCTCTTCCTCCAAATCCTCATGGAGAAAAGTTGTTTTTACATCTAATTGTTCAATATGCAAATCTTCTACTGCCACAAGACTTATAATAGTCCTAATTGAAGTCATTTTAACAACATGAGAAAATATTTCATCAAAATCTATACCTTTATTTTGTGCAAACCCCTTTACAACAAGTCTAGCCTTGTACCAATTTTTGCCTCCATCTTCTTCCTTCAACTTGTAAACCCATTTATTATGTGTTAGCGTCGGAAGTCACTCCTGGATTGCTTGCAGGAGAAGAGCCCGACACCCATCAGTTTAATGTCACGTTTTGTTTATAAAGGGGTGATCAAATGGAGATAAAGACTCGAGGAAATATTACTCTAACTCAGGGACTGGGTCTAGCATGTGTGGGACAACGGAGGTCTTGATCCAACTTCAGCCAGTGGGTTGATTAAAAGGTGAATAGGTGTAAGACTTGGTAAGAAAGGTGAACAAACGACTTTGGGCAACAGGCTTACAAGAGTTTGCAGAAGAAAGACTCTAAATGCAAGATCCTCTTGGTTCAGGGTCTCAAGAAACTGAGAGGGGACTTGACTGGATCCTCCAATTCCAAGTCACTCAGCGCTGGGAAAATCACAAGAACTGATTAGAAACGATGTAACTGCTAGAATGATCCAGCCTACATCATCCTGTAGCAGCTACAACTCGACTGGATCCTCCAATTCCGAGCTGCTCTAACACAGTATAACAAAGATGTAAAAGAAACTGGCATCCAGAAGGCAAGAAGTCTCAAAAGTTCATACATAACCAGAGTATCAGTGCTTCATTAAAGCTTTACAACCGGGAGCTCTGCTCGACCATCGATGCTTTACAAAATGGGAAAAATGCCTACATATAGCCAAAACAAAACAACAGCAGCGAAAATGAGAAGCTGCATTAAAAAACTTTGCGTCTGCATGTCTTCTGATAGTCTGCGCATGCAGACTCTGAATGATCGTGCACTTACGATAGACGCGATGGGACTCCTGACTGCCCTGCAGTGGTTTGACAGACACAATTTCCGTCAAGAAGGACTATTAGTCTGCTTGTACGCTTGATCCTTTCCTGGCCTTCTATTTATGGAAGAAGACGACGTTCAACCACCTTCACAACAATAATAACTGCTTCGTTGGGATTGGGAACGGCCTCGGCCAACCTTGCCCTCTGGGACGTGGAAGACCCCCCACGCTGCCACCTGGAACAGTTGGACAGTCTGATGGATAAGGCGTGGAGGAACTGGCACGCTTGACGTGGAAGGGGAAAGGGAGGTGATGGTGCCAACACTGTGAGGGTGAGAAGAGAGGTGGTGAGGTGGTAGAAGATAAAAGGGTCTAAGGAAGGGAGCGGTAGCGAAAGGCTGTCATGGAAGGGAGCGGGACATGCGGCGGATAATGAGCGGACGTTGAGGTGTGGGATGGACCATATGGACGGAAAGACGAGAGGTTAAAGGGAAAGGACCCTGCCACGTGGCCAGGTGGGAAATAGGTGGCAAGGAGGGAAATGGCGTAAAAGGCGATACAACGGGGAAGGGGCCCACAGGGTTAAACGAGGAAAGGCAGTGGGAGTCTGGATCGCCTGAGCGCCGTTGATCTGGACTCTCCAATCGCAGCCGTCAAAAAGATACACCCCGTATTCTGGACCCCCCCCCCTCCACTTAAAGGTAGAAAGGTAGGGGGGGTCCGGAATCGCCTCGCGCGTCGTTGATCCGGGCATTATGATCTTGGCCGTTGGATAGATGCGCCACGGATTCCGGACCCCCCCCCTCCGCTTAAAGGTAGAAAGGTGGGGGGGGTCCGGAATCCTATGTACGCCGTTGATCTGGGCGCGCGGATGCCTATCGTCCGGATCTGCTTGCTGCTTACCACAGACACATTTCGCATCCTGGACTTAGGATAAGTGGGTTTTTAACCCATTCCTTCTCACTTCGCCCCCTGCTACAAGAAATATCACTAACATTTGGCTCCATGGGGGATAGAGTCGTCCCTGTGATGCTCTAAGAACACTTTCTGCAACTTCAGTGCCTTGCTATTGGGTTATGGAGTCATGCTCAAAATATCCCGCTGCTGAAAATACAGGCCGAAAAATAAAAGTAACAAACTAAAGATACATGCTCAAAGGAGCTTATTTATATACAATCCTTAATAAAACACTTTAGATGGGGCTAGGTGAAAGAAAATTTCCACCATAGCCATTCAAGTAGCTTCCTGGATAGAAGCTCCTTCCTTCTGTCAATGATCATCAGCAGATGGTGTAGCCATGATAGCAGAATGGTTACACTCATCAACTCCTCCTTACAGGCTGGAGTTGAGATGAAATAGGGCGGCTCCGAGGCATAGGAGAAATGCCACTCCATGTATTTGCTGACAGGGTCAGCGAATGAGTGGCCATTTCCAAGGAATCGGCGAAATACAGCCTCTTCTGCTACACAGTTGTTCACATGCGGCCGAATGTCTCTGATATCCACAGGCGGGTGAATAACTGAAGTAGGCCCGCTAATCTCAGGTGGTGGCTGCTCGCTGACTGGCTCTGTACAGTCTGTAAACTGCATCTTCGACTGCTCCTCTGGTTCTTCTGGTGCCTCTTCTGGCTGGCTCTCCTCCAGGTCCGATTCATATTCATCATAAATAGGGACCATGGGGTGATTCTGCTTGCTGACTGGCTCTTCAGTATCTTTATAGTGATCGAATGTAGGATAAGCTTGCTGCTCATCATCACTATAATATTCATCAAAGAGGGGATGACCCTTATCTCTATGATTCTCCTCTATGATGGTGATCCCATAAAAAATATCCGCTTCAGGGATAGTGGGACCCACTGCTTCTGGCTGCTCGCACGTACTCTTTTCCTCGTGGTAGTTTTCTTTAACGAGCAGAGGATAAGGCTCTGTGACCTACTCGTGGAAATCCAACATATCGAGCTCAGACTCTGATTCGTAACTGCCATAAGTGGTCTGGCTGCTCTGATCAGCAAAAGGTGATGTCAGGCTCTGTTGCTCCTCTTCGAGATAATCATCGAAGTCGGGGGGGAACAAAGCTTCTCCAACTTGCAGAAATGGAACTATCCCCCGCTCCTCCGTTTCGACCCCGAATGTAAACACATAGTGGGAGATCTTGTGAAGGAAAAGAGAACAATTCTCTTCCACAACTACCTCTTCATGGCTTTGATCTGAGACAACAAGCTCATCGGGGGCAGATGCCAACTCATCTAATGAATCTTCAACAATCTCTTCAAAAGAGTTGCTCAGAGCGTCTGCCTCAAGGGCTGGAAAATCCTCTGCACAGTCTTCATATTTCAACCCTTCTAATTGGGCAGCGAGATACTTCACCTGCTCCATCAGCTTACTCAGGGCGCCATCCTCCTCCCTGGGAACTTCATCACTTTCATAACCTGCCTCAGATGCAGATGAATGGGGAGGAGAAAGGACCGAGTTATGACCCAGATCATCAGGATCCTCCCCACAACTTATGTCAGAAACAACTTTCTCTTGTATAGAGTTGTGGTATCCCCCACAACAATTATAACAAATAAACTTAGGGGGATACAACCTCTAACAATAGGTGATGAAAGCTGCATGAAACTCCGAAAGTGAAGAAATGCTAGCAGGGGGTAAATAATGATACCATTTACGAGCATCCCCTGCTAACGAGAACATGAACATCTTCAGTAACACATCCTCATGATGTATCTCCCACTGATGCATGAGTTCGTGAAACTCACTGAGGTGCTGAGCAGGGTTGTCCTCTTCACATTTTCCAAATATGGGAAAATAATCGCCCCATTCATCTAGAGAAGGGACAACATTAGGAAAACCAGGAATAGCAGAAAAATTAAAAGGAGCAAACCTACAGGCAAGGATTTTCTCCATATCAAACCAGTGGAGTCGCCTATCGATCCTCGAAACATGGAGTCGCTAGGTGAAAGATGCACAACTTCAAACGTGTCTGGTCCTTGTTCACCATCAAAGGCCAGATCTTGACATGTCGTTACCCCATGAAGCTTCTCAGGCTGAGAAAGTAGCTGCCGAAACCTTCTCGAGAAAGCCCTTCTGGGTCAGCTTTCAGGTGTGCCAACCGTGGCCACAACTAAAATAGTGATGTGGAGACAATGGAGTCACCACAGTGGAGTCGCCAGGTGCACAGTAGCAATCTGAATAATTCTGATTCCTGATGCACCTTCAAAATCAGTTGATCGTTGTCGTTCTGCCCAGGGAAAATCTTCAACTTCGTCCCCGGCAACGGCGCCAGAAATGTTAGCGTCGGAAGTCACTCCTGGATTGCTTGCAGGAGTAGAGCCCGACACCCATCAGTTTAATGTCACATTTTGTTTATAAAGGGGTGATCAAATGGAGATAAAGACTCGAGGAAATATTACTCTAACTCAGGGACTGGGTCTAGCATGTGTGGGACAACGGAGGTCTTGATCCAACTTCAGCCAGTGGGTTGATTAAAAGGTGAACAGGTGGAAGACTTGGTAAGAAAGGTGAACAAACGACTTTGGGCAACAGGCTTACAGCAGTTTGTAGAAGAAAGACTCTAAATGCAAGATCCTCTTGGTTCAGGGTCTCAAGAAACTGAGAGGGGACTTGACTGGATCCTCCAATTCCAAGTCACTCAGCGCTGGGAAAATCACAAGAACTGATTAGAAACGATGTAACTGCTACAGTGATCCAGCCTACATCATCCTATCGCAGCTACAACTCGACTGGATCCTCCAATTCCGAGCTGCTCTAACACAGTATAACAAAGATGTAAAAGAAACTGGCATCCATAAGGCAAGAAGTCTCAAAAGTTCATACATAACCAGAGTATCAGTGCTTCATTAAAGCTTTACAACCGGGAGCTCTGCTCGACCATTGATGCTTTACAAAATGGCAAAAATGCCTACATATAGCCAAAACAAAACAACAACAGCGGAAATGAGAAGCCACATTAAAAAACTTTGCGTCTACATGTCTTCTGACAGTCTGCGCATGCAGACTCTGAATGATCGTGCACTTACGACATACGCGATGGGACTCCTGACTGCCCTGCAGTGGTTTGACAGACACAATTTCCGTCAGGAAGGACTATCAGTCTGCTTGTACGCTTGGTCCTTTCCTGGCCTTCTATTTATGGAAGAAGATGAYGTTCAACCACCTTCACRGCAATAATAACTRCTTCSTTGGGATTGGGAACGGCCTCGGTCAACYCTGCCCTCTGGGACGTGGAAGACCCCYCRCGCTGCCACCTGGAACAGTTGGACAGTCTGATGGATAAGGCGTGGAGGAACTGGCACGCTTGACGTGGAAGGGGAAAGGGAGGTGATGGTGCCAACACTGTGAGGGTGAGAAGAGAGGTGGTGAGGTGGTAGAAGATAAAAGGGTCTAAGGAAGGGAGCGGTAGCGAATGGCTGTCATGGAAGGGAGCGGGACATGCGGCGGATAATGAGCGGACGTTGAGGTGTGGGATGGACCATATGGACGGAAAGAGGAGAGGTTAAAGGGAAAGGACCCCGCCACGTGGCCAGGTGGGAAATAGGTGGCAAGGAGGGAAATGGCGTAAAAGGCGATATGATGGGGAAGGGGCCCACAGGGTTAAACGAGGAAAGGAAACGGGAGTCTGGATTGCCTGAGCGTCGTTGATCTGGACTCTCCAATCGTAGCCGTCAGAAAGATACACCCCGTATTCCGGACCCCCCCCCCTCCGCTTAAAGGTAGAAAGGCGGGGGGGGTCCGGAATCGCCTCGC
>ML781524.1:430852-457134 GCA_009831015.1 Picea engelmannii | reverse complement strand
GGGAAGATGAATCTTTTATACAGAAGCATCCAGAGTTACTCAAGCGTTGCGGACAACACTTGTCTCAAGGGGAGGGGCATGTTAAGCCCTAATATTGGCTCATTACCCCTTAATTGGGGCATATTAGATTAGTAATGTTATTTTATTTAAGTCGGCTTTAGGCCATTAGTTGTAATTAACCTCCTAGTCTCTTATATATACCAATGAGACATTTTCATTTTGAATCATCTTGTACTTGAACATTTAAGTAGATTAAAAGGAGGTTGCCCCCTCGAAGAGGCTTATTATCTGAAATTATCTCTTTTTCAAGGCGTTGAGTACTTTTTCTGAGGTTTTTCTATGCTATATTGATATTTGGTTCTTAACAAATTCCCGCAGTTCCATGAGCCCTTTCCTCTATCCTTTTGTCTTCCCATGTTATCCATGTTCAACGCATTACCTGATGTCTCACCTGTGCATTTCTGTCACATTTCCTCACTAAGGATAACACCAACAACATCATCAAATTTTAAAGTATTTGAACCAGAGACATAATTACTTACAACCATGACCAAACCAATCAATCTTTTTGGCAATGAGCACAAGATTAGAAGAGCCCTGACCTCATCATCAAAGTCCACTTTTACAAAACTTAGTTGATTAGTAACCGTATTAAATTCATTTAAATGATTTGCAATAGACCCACCTTCTTACATCTTCATATTAAATAATATCTTCATTATAAATACCTTATTGGACGCCAAGGGTTTTTCATACAGTTTAGCCAATGCGTCCATAACCTCTTTCATTGTCTTTTCTTTTGAAATATCGAAAGCCACCGACGCTACCAGGCTTAGCCGTATCGTTCCTAACGCCTTTCTGTCAAGAACTTCCCATTCTTCGTCCTTCATGGCCGTCAAATTCTTTGTTATTCCACCCAATGGTAGGAATAGATCCTTTTGATATAAATAATCTTCCATCTGCATCTTCCATAACTGGTAGTTTTGGCCGTTAATTTTCTCGACCCTAAACTTTCCATCTTCCGCCATTGCTCCCACTCGAACCAGGAACCCTCTTTTCCTACAAGTTACCTTTTGCTTTGATACAAGTTATTAGAAAAATAGGATCACAGAGAAATAAAATAAAACAAATGCGGAAATAAAACACAGAAGATACACAATACAATAGAGACATAGATATACGTGGTTCACTCAGTGTGGGCTACGCCCACCAGAGAAATTGCCAGGTCCTTCCTTTATTATTATCCAACAAATGAAGGGATACAATCTACAACACATTCGCTGTAACTTCCTCTTCTTTCTCTCACAGTCTCCTCTCTCATAATACAACATTCACAATCATACATAGCCACACTACATTTCCCTCATAAAATAGGGTTGTCTTATAGGGCAAAAAACCCTAACATAACTTCTACCATCAGATCTGTGACCTTATAATGAACGGTCCAGATTTACAATGAAATTAAAATATACATTTACAAGACATTTTTTCCTTCGAGGGGGGGTGGACTTTGCCCCCGAACCCTCATCGGGGCCTGCTTGCCCCTGGACCCCATGTGGAGGAGTGTACATTCTTCCGGGGTGTAAAGTATTCATGGGGTATAAACATGGCTGAAAACAAAGACCTCTGAATCAATAAGATAATAAGGCTCCACAACCAACAATTCAATCTTCTTCATCCACTTCTGAAAGTGTCTTGGTTTCTCAGCACTGGTGTTCTGGGCTTCCATCCTTTCTATATTGTCTTTCTTCCATGCTTCATTTTCTCTTCTTGCCATATAGTATGAAGCATTCCTCATTGACTGTCTTTTTGAATTCCAACAATCCTGAGCTTTGTGGCCAAACCCACTGCAACTGTAACATCTCATGGTGTGACAATGAACAACAATGTGTCCCACTTGATTACATCTCCAACATCTTAGGATGTTATGGAACCTTTCAAAATCTTTCCTTGCATAATGTGTGCAATCCAAAACTTTGTGACCATATTCATTACATGAGAAGCAATGACCATGAAAAACATTTTCATACCTTTGCCTTGGTGTCCACCTTGAAGGTGTCTCTCTTCTGAATTTTGTTTTAGGTGTAGGGATGGCTTCTTGATGTCTTCTTTGCTTTGGTTTTCTGAAGGTTTCCTTGCTTTGTGTAGGTGCTTGACTTACAACTTTGCTTCCACCTTTTGAATATGAAGGACTTACCTCATGCTGCTTAGAAGTGCTAGCTTCAGAATGTGCTACTTCCTTGTTGTATCCAAGACCAGATTATCATTTGGTGATCTTTGACTATCTAATATTTCATCCAAGATTGTTGAGTTGTTCATGAACTTGATATGAGCATTTGACTTCTCTACTTTCCTATATCAACAACTTCTGCTTCCAACTTATGGCACGATTCTTCTTTTTCATTTACTTGATTCTTCAATAGTTCTTATATCCTTTTGGCTTCTTCAAGTTGGGTCTTTAGATTGACATTGACTTCTCTTGTTTCTTTAAGCTCTTCAAGGATTTTTCTAAGCTCATCATTTACTTTCTTCTTTTCTTCTGCTTGACTAATTGTTTCATTCTTTAGTCTCTTGATCTCTTCTTCTTTTTCTTCTAATTGGGTCCTTTGCTTGGTTTCACTTTCTTCTTGTTTCTTGAGCATTTATCTTGGTGTTGTGGTAAGCCTTTGGTACTTTTCTAGGGTTTCCTTGGTGTATTTTTCAAGATACTCAAAAGCAATTGAACCATATCCTATTTCCATGCTAACTTGTTATAAATCATTCATAATTTTATCTTTTTAAGCTTCAACAAATCTTCCTCTTCATCTATAATATAATTGTTAGTTGATTCTACACAAACTACTTCTTGATCTTCTTCTTCATTTGTAGGGGAACATTCAACTTCATTGCAGTTAGGAGTATTACAATCAAAAGATTTTGGAGAGTCTTTACCTTCATTGATGACTGAGTCTTGATATTCCTTCTCTAGCTTCAACCATAGGTCCTTTGCATAGGTACATTTTCCTATGCTTTCTCTTTAACAGAACCCGAGAGTCCATTTAAGATGGTCTTGAATGCTACTGCATTATTCTTCTTTGCTGCACATTTTGACTGATTCTTCAAAGGAACTGGTCCAACAACAACTGTATCCCAAACACCTGCTCCTTTTGACTTCAAATACTCTTTCATCTTTATCCTCTATGCAGAGTAATCTGTCTCATCAAAGAATGGAACTTCATTTGTATGTTCATCCATTTGTATGTCCACGAATCTCCTTCAATCTTGTAAGGCTTATAGTGAAGGCCTGTTCTGATACCAATTGTTGGACACACTGACCACACTGAGAGGGGGGGTGAATCAATGTGAGACTCTTTTTACATTTCTTTCAAAACTTTAGTTAGAAACCACTTTAAACATGTTATTCATTCATACTTAACTACTTGCATGTATCAACAACATTCATCAATAACAGAGAACTATAAACCATCACCATAATAAACACCAAAAACACCAGATATATGTGTAATCTTTTTGTATTATGTGTTACAAGAGACTACAATCTTTGGGTTTTATCAGCAACAACTGCAAAGAGAAACAACTCCAAAAGAGCACCAACTCTAAATAAAAGATTCAACTTGCATATCTAAGCACCAACTGAGATGTGAGGAATCCAATCCCCAAGTACAAGACCCTGCTTGTAGAGAGAAACCAATCTGCCAATAGGTACATGACCTGTTTATATTGCAGCCCGCATATGTACGCGACCTGCCTATACTGAAACACGTGTATGTGCATGTCCTTCCCTCTGTCATCCTGCGTACATCTTCAGAAAACTAGGGCATCCTCTCTTCTGCACTTCTGAAACTTTCCTGCCTCTGTCAAATCCACCAGTAACCTGTCACTGCAACCAATCTATGTTGTCCCAACCACAAACAAATCTACACCATCCAACAACCTATGCATGTTCCTCATGCATACATCATCACACAACATAGATATCCCTCAACCCTATGAAAGTTATGCCAAACATGAGAGTGGTGCTCATTGAATCAACCAACCAACATATACCATATCTAGATCTCACAACAACCATACCAAGAATGATTCAAGAATTCATCATACCATGAGTAAATCTAAGCATCAAGATAACATATAGTCATACCAAAACTTTTGTAGGAGATTTGAACATGTAGAATGATATCCTGGGAACTTGCTTCAGACTTTAGGAACCTGGCACTAGCATCTACTTAAGCTTTTCTTGGCCTTTTCAAATATACATGACCTATGCTTATTCAACAAGCATATGTATGTGCCCTGGCCTTCTACAACCCATGCATGTACACGACCTGGCCCACTGCAGCCCGCGTACAGCTTCAGAAAACTAGAGTTTTCTGAACCTTTGAAACTTTTCTTTCAAACTTCCTTGCTAACTCAGACTTGCAGAACTTCTGATGTGTCCATGAGTACCTGCAATGAACCTTTTACCAAAATAGATATTCAATATGCTTAAAAGATTCATCATCATAAGAGACCCTTGCTCTCTTATTTATACTTCCCCAAGTAGCTTCCTCTAGGGTTTATTATCTAACCAACTTCCTTCTTTTGGGGCTAACCTACTTCTAACCACTTTGTCCACTTACAACCACTTTATCCACAAATAGTAAACTCTCCACTTCTAGTTGCAACTAATTTATTTTTAATTATTTTCTTGTTGAAACCACTTAACCCATGACTAACCACTTTTATTGGTCAACTTCTTCTAAGATCTTTTAGAATAATTTGACTTCTTTGACCTTCTAGGGGCTTCTAGATAACTCATGAGGGTTCCCCAACTTCACCTGGCCATAACTCTCTAACCATGAGGAGTTATGTGACGTTCCACATATCATCGGAAATGGCATGACGAGCAATATCCATATATAATAGTCTCACTTGAAAATTCATTTATCCTCATTACATTATTCCTCAACCAAACTTGGGTTCCTTAACCACACATCTAGGATGACTTAACCACTTAACCATTTGGACTTTGCAAAGCATCTTCCCATGATGGATTTCGCCATAAGGGGACCACTTTGGAGTTATTCCATTTGGTATATGACATCAATGATACAAATTATTTCTATCAACCAACACATCACTATGACACCACTTGACATCAAATACATCAATGACATCAATCCTTTGACATGAATTACATCAATGACCACATAATCCATCAATCAATACATCAATGATACAAAGCACATTACTATGAAAATACTTGACATTAACCTTTTGACATCAATGACAACATAATACAACAAAATTAAGCTTTGCAATGGTCCACATAATGCCTAAACTATAGTTAATATGCACAAGTAATGGTCCCAAGGCCTGCATTCGTTTCACCACCTCAATTCCCAGGGTTAGGGTTTTGGGCATTATGTTAGAATGTAGTTTTAGCCTCTTGTTATGGGTTATTTACAAATGAATGTTGTTGCAAATATCTTCTCAAATATAAGATACTGCCACTCTAGCCACTTCATATTCGTATGTACATTGCAGTGTTTTTCACCAATTGATTCATTAACAAAGTTTGATTTTTATTGTAACAATCTATTTTCGATATTGTATCTTGGGTTATCTCTACAATATTTTGTTCTCAATCTAATATGGAGCAATTATTTCACTAAAATATTGGAAAAATATCGAACTTTTCCTTTAATTCCCAGTTACAACATACAAAATGTGGCTACACAATTTTTGTTTGATTATCCATGCTTAAAACTCTACTACATACATTTGATTGCTAGGCACACAAGGGCCAAATTTTGCTTCCACATTCATTACAATGAAAATTTGGTGGAGAAATCAACAATTACAGTCTCATAATTCCATTGGATTAAAAATAAAAGGAAATTCCACAAGGATAAACAAAAAGTTGAGGGAGAATTCTCAAAAACAATTTTACTAGAGATAGTGACAAGTTCTAGAAGCCGACTTTTCTAGAAAAAATAATAAGAATAATAAACTTCATTATTAATTGATATTCATTATTAAAATTTGCAACACTTCCATATAGATAAGATTGATCTCTCCAAGTGGTATATACAACCTAGAACTCGTGGTTTGAATAGTCACAGACAAATTGAAAAAAGAACACGTGGAATGAAACCTAAGAATTTCATTGTGCCTTGTTAGAGGTTTTTTATGAAACCATTAAACTAAATATGTTTTGATAATTATTTTTGTGTAGGTATATGAATTTGTTATAAGAAAAATTCGTTCGTTGGGGAAGATCCCACCTATCCGATTGTGAAGCTAGTTATAGCCTCTTTGATAGATCGACACGAGGCAGAGACTACCTGCACCTCAGATGGTCCTGTGTCTGTGGCGGTGAAAATGGGAAAATGGAGAGGTGAAAGACTTACAAATTTTTTCTCTTAGGACCACCCAACCTAGGTATTGTCCTCCCTCAACTTTCTTGGTGGTCAAAATGCCTAGGCATTGAAAGTTATATACAAGGGGGTGAAAATGAGTTTGCTGATTTTTGGGTCAACAAACTAATAAAAGCGAACAACAAGTTGTTCACTCCCTTATGACCTTGGGAAAATGTTCAAAATTGGTTCCCGGGGTAAACCGAGGTTCCGAACAATTGCCTGATGGATGGCTTATGCAAGATTAATGAAAAATAAAAGTAAAAAATCCTTTAATAAGCTACAACCAAGTGTTTTAAGGGGGATGTAAGTGATGAACAACAAGCTGTTTGGGACTCGTAAAGTAGGCGAACAAGCCCAAAATGGCCCGATATTACCCAGAATTGCTCGGAAAGTGGTCCCGAGACTTTTCAAAGTATGAAAAAGGGGTCTGAAAATTAAATCACAACCCTTTAGTATGTTCTAATAGCTATGTAAAGAGGATGTAATAGGCTACATCTTAAGATTATCCAGGGTGTTGGGTGAACTGATGAAAGGTGAAGACTTCAAACATGTATTTAATTGTGATTTATAAGTTGTTAAAACACAAGCAGTGGTTATCATACTGTTTTGTAGGTCCTCTTGATCAAGAAAACACCTATTATCATGAAATTGTCTGACTTAGTATACAAAGAGTGAGCTTAGGTAGACCATGTGGTTAGAATGAAGAGTGCCCCATGTAGTTCAGAGAAGGAGGGATTAGCCCCTTCTTTTCACTAGAGCCTTTGGGATCTTAAAGCCGCTTGGATGGAAGAATGATACATGTGTAAAGGAAGAGGCTCAAGACCCCTTGAGGGAGTTTTAGTTGAGATTACCCAAGTAGAGTAGTATTCCAACCAAACTAAGCGAATCAACACTTTGACTGTGTGATTTACAAAAGCAAATCAAGATCACTTGATTGATACCAAGTAGACAAATTTCAAGGGGATATTGATGAAGATTCCATGGCTTTGATTCTTAGTATTCTAGAAACTGAAATTCCATAAATTGAAAGACCAAGCCATCCACATGGCGAGATCACATCTTGCTTTCGAAAGCTTGTCTCTTGGTCAACGAAAATTTAAATCTAGATAACTTATATATGATATAAATATATGTATAAACACAAATATAAATATATTAGTTAGATAATATAGTTGTTTTTGTTGTTTGTTAAGTGTGGTGGACCCCTACCTTTTGTTTTCAAGTTTTTTGCATGTTTTGGCGTTTTTTGTTTTCTAATTTTTGAATGGCCCCTTTTTAGGGAAACAACATGAAAGTTTAGAAAAAAGAGAAAATAAACAATGCAAATGAATACTAGTTCACCCTCCCTACTAAACTTGATGTTAACCACAGTAGGTATGATTTCAAGGAAATCCAACCATCACCCAATCACAAGGTTATGCAGATTTTTTCCTTCATCTCGGGTGGCATGGTACTTGAATAAACTCAATAAAGGAAAAATTAAACACCTATGTTCTTCAAACCAAAGGAATGGGTTTGAAGCTCTTTGCGAGCCACATAGATTCCATATGCATGAGAGCCTCAACTAGTTCCTTGTTTGGGGAATTGAAATTATCTAATAAAGTTAAACAAATGAAGATATACAAAGAGAAAATTCAGATTGTTTATGAACAAAAAATTACACGAAAACACAAAAAATTCTTTACATAAGCATGGTATAATAACAATGAAGCATGTGCAAGGTTTGTGAAATTGAATGAAATCAAAATAAGTGTGAAATGGAGAGTGGGGGAAGGATTTTACAGGTTTATCTTGATTTTTTTGTTTGTTGTCATGTTGGCCTCTTTGCCTCAAACAAATCTTCAGTTGGTTCCCGACCACTAGGAGAACCAGAACATGAAATCGATTAACTCCTAACATGCAAGCAATGGAATTTTAGTGATTATCAATAACATAAATGAACTATTAAAAATAGAAAATTGTAAATGACAAAAATATAACAACCAACTAAGATGTTTTTACTGGAGGGGTAAATTGATCAGATTGGTCAATTTTCCTATTTAGGACAACAATATAAATGACAGAAAATTTAAGCTAAAAGGAAAGTGAAATGAGATGAAATAGACAACAATAACCAACAAAGAAAAGAGGGGTTTGAGGGATGTACTAATGGACCCCTAGACCTCTTGACCACTACCTAAGGCGAAATATACTTATATCCTTTGTGAAATTTGCACAAAACCATTTTAAACAAGTTAAATATAGTTTTTAGTAAATGAAAACTAACAAGCTAAAACCAAGGAAGCAACAAGAAATACCTAGCTAACCAATTCCTCATGGAGATAGCTAACATATAATGTATTTACTACTACCCCTCAACCCTTAACTAGCAAGCAAACAAATCCAACAATTGAAAGGAGAACAAGTACACACAAACACTTTGACTCTTTAGAGAAAATTTAGCAGAGCTTTATTCAACAAGTCTTGTTTTGTACAAAGCCTTCCTCTTATTATACTACCTCCGGCAGTATATTGTATTCGATTTGCCCTTGACTTTTAATTAGTTAAACTATGACTTAAAATTTTTGGGCCAAAACTAATGTTCAATACAAAAAATGGAAAATGTTATTTTTTATATAATAAAAAATTATAATTTGTTAACATTTCATTGGTCAATAATTTTGATCTCTTATTGCCGGCTTCACGTGGTTCGAAACTTATAATTAATAGCAAAATTAATATTCTATGTACCACTGCAGCCATTGTCATTATCTTGGTCTTTTATTACATGCTTCACTTGGTTCGAAGCTTGTGACTGATAGCAATTTACTCATTAATATATAATAAAAACTGATCCGTGAAACTTCACAAGCTACGAGGTGCATTCAAGTTCTGAAAGATCTGACAACATCAATTATTAAAGAGGAATATTTAGACCCCTTTCCAAAAAGCTTTAGTAATTAAGTCCAGTTGTAGTTGTAATTGGCAAGCAGAAGAGACCCCTTTCCAAAGAGCTTTAGTAATTGTGTGAATTTCAATTTAATTCTAATATTTAGAATTTCAATGTGAATTGGATATTTATCTTGGTGCTTAAGGAATGGTGTGCTTGGTGTGCCACTTACTGTTGTAGCCATCCTCACTATCTTGGTTCTTACGGATAGTGCCTTATATAGTCTCAGATTTTCCCTTGACTTTTAATTAGTTAAGCGTTGACTTAAAATTTTTGGGTCAATTCTAATGTTGAAGTTGGGAAAAGAAAACATTTATTTTTAAATATAATAAAAAAAATAATTTTCTAATTCTAATATATGTTGAAGTTGGGAAAAGAAAACATTTATTTTTAAATTTATAAAAAAAGTAATTTTCTAACTTTTTATTGGTTAATAAATTTCATCAATTAAAAATAATTTTCTAATAATTTTAATATAACTTTTGAGTTTATAATAAATAACAAAATTAATATTTTATTTGGAAAAATTAATATTCTGTGTGTAGACATTGTCCAAGCTTGTACTTCTGGTTTTCAATAATCAATTATTGTAATTGTTAGAAAAAAATTTACTCCATGCTCCATCTTATTAAATGGGAGTGTGATTTGATTTATATTATTTTTTTATTAGTGAGTCATTTGCATTTTATTATAAGGTATTTAATGTGTATTATCATCTAAAATAATTTTAAATCAATTTATACAAACTCTTAATACATTAAATGCTTTATAACTATATATTTATTTTCAATTTTTTTAATAAGACAAATCAAATTTAAAATCAAATTTATAATGTGATTATTATTATTATATTTGACAACCAAGTCATTTGTCATCTACCTTGGTCTGACTTCTACGATGTCAAACATGCATATAGATATGAGACTTCTATGATGTCAAACATGCATATAGATATGAGGCAATTTGCATAATTATTGCTGGAGGTAGATTGTGAAGTGTCCATGACACTACTAAAGTCCAAAACATTCAAAAACATTCAAATTCAAGACAACCACAACATCACGAGGCATTCAAATTCAAGACAACCACAACATCACGAGACATCTATTAGGAGGCAGTATAAGCAGCTATGCTGCCCTTGTTTATGAAAGAGAGGAGAAGGCTAAGGTTAGGTCATAAGAAACTTGTCACTTTTGGAAAAGTGACAAGTGGAGCAACCCTAATGTGTTTTGTTCTTATCCAAAAGAAATCAGATATGATTTGATTTGATACTTTTAATTACAATATTTAATTCAAAAAGTAAATCTTTTGGGAAATAAACTTCTTACAAAATGTCATTTTGCGAAAATGACAAAATTGAGGTGTCACCTCATCATTTTCCTTGGGATTTGTTCCATCCCAATGACATCTTTATTGATGCCTTGTTTTGTAGCTGTAAATGAAGTGGTTTCATGCTATCCAAGCCATCGATGGCTGTCAGATTCGTCGAGATAAAGGCCCATGACTTGGGGAAAATTCAGGTTGCTTTGGAGGGCAGGGGGATCTTGGAATTGGTTGTTGAATGTAAATAAATTCCTTCTATTCAGGAAATTTTCAAACCTAGTTTTATTTCCCCCTGGCTGCCTATAAGTATCCTCGAGAGTCAATGAAGAAAGGCTTCAATCCGGGCTTGATTTGACAAAGGGATCCCTTGGGCCTAAACCTTGGAAGTATGTTCCCTCCTACCAGAAAACCAAAAACTTGAATTATTAATCCTTCATGCTTCATCTCTATCCATCTACTTTCTATTGTCTTTCATTTGGCGCAAATTGTGCTCTGGATGAGTGATATATGGCCCCAGAAAAGTTCACAGGAAAGTGTTGGCTGGATGGATGATCATGGAAAAAATTGCAATTAAATCATAAATTTGGGTTGAACACTATAAATGATAGGATACTGCAAGCCTAAATTCCTATAAATGAAATGGGTCTCTCTCATATTTCGGAAATTAGGCCTCCTTCTGACACATGTTTCCAGGAAAATTAGAATCCCTATCACTTTGGAAAGCTTTACTGAAAATATGGGATGATTTTATGAAAGTGAATTCCATGGCTGGATTCTACACTTCATCCCAATCGTTTTGACTATTCCTGGACAAAAATCCACCTCTAGACGAGGGAGATATATAATTAATTAGCCGAGTGTCCTTAAAGAAGATAACATTAATTTTTTCATATATATATATATATATATATATATATAATAATTAAAAAATAAATAAACAAAACAAAAACAAATTAAAACATGAAATAACTATATACATATATATACTATATAATAAAATCTATAACTATTAATCGTCCCCACATAAACTATATCCCTGTCCATACGTAATACGCCCCCAGCCCCGTGTGTGAACCATACCATGTGACCATCCTCCATTAAAAAAAAGACCAATGTTTATAAATCTCTGATGTCTTAGTGGTGGTCGATGGAGGGGCAGCGGTGGCTCCGCCCTGGTGGTAGAGCTCCTCGCTCCTTTCCTTTGTCGTTTGTTGCTGCAAGCCGACAGAGGAGGGGCCTGACTGAGGTGGTTGGCCATGTTGTAGTGGGGAAAGTGCGTGGTTGCGGAGGACGGTCGGGTTATGAGGATGAAGGCACCACTAGGAGGAGGTGCACATGGCAAAGCATGGCTCGACTGTAGGAGCGCTGAGAGGAGGCATATTGTGGAGGAAGAGGAGGTAGGAGTTAGTCGGGGGCACATGATGGGAGGAGGTAGTTCAAACAGCCCCCCCGTTCCCTTCCTTACCATAATTGCAGGTGGACGGGTTTGTTAGGTAGTGGAGGAGGCCACACACAAGTTGGAGGAGATTACAGGTGGGCGGAGGCATGACCAGGCCAGTGGAGGAGGGTTTGGGAGGGTAGGTGGTGCTTGGCCGATGGTAAAAGAGGAGTATGTGTAGAGGTGACGGGGACGGCTCAACCAGTATGTGTAAAGGGGAAAATATGGGCAACCGAGAGGTTTTGGAGGCCCGAGGGGCTCGACTCTGCATTCAATGGGGATGAGCTCCACCTTGGTGGTGGAAGGGCGATGGCCCATGGGTGGCCCGCCCTGTTTTAGTTTTTTTTATCAAATGTGGGTTTTTTAACATAGCGAAGGAGAGAGGAGGTTTATGGTTCGAATCCCTCCCCCTCCTTTGTTAGTTTTTTGCATATTTATAAAGATTTTTCAGAGGGTAAAGAGGAGAGGTCGGGGGTTCAAACCCCCTAGCCTTCACTTTTGCAGGAACATGTCTGTAACTAGAAACAAACTCAGATTTTTCAAGTATTTAAGGTTGCCTTGGAGGTTTGGCCCTAGTGCCCAAAAGGGTTTCAAATCCTCTCACCCTTGCAATTTCACTCAAAAATTTCTGGAACAAGTATAGAACCCTCATCCAACAACACATACATTGCACCGAAAATAAAAAATAGGAGCCAACAATTGAACCTCAAACCCACATAACTAGCAATATCGAAGTAAGATAGAATTTATTCATATAGGAAACCCATCCCAACCATTTATGCATTGAATAACCAACAATTTTCTTAATTAAAATGAAACTGATGGAGGCCTACGTATTCTTGTGGTGATGTTGGTCATTGCATGAAGCCCTCTTCTCTCTACTCTTGCTTCCTAAGTTGTAGAGTGACCCCTCTTGCAGAGCCAGATCTCTCTCTCTTGAGCGCATTGAGAAAATGGAGGAAAGAAAGAGAAAGACAAGGGTTTTGACCCCTTTGAATTATTTATTTATTTATTTTCTTTATTTTTGCATGAGAGGGGGTGCATGTCACTCTCTTCTTTTTTCCATTTTTTATTTTTTATTATTTTTTGTGCTCTCCAAATACGTGCCTAGTCAAAGTTTAACTTTGACTTTGACTTTTGACCATGGTTTCATTGACTAAGCCAGAAAAGGATGTCGGATGAGACAAGGTCATAATGCAACGTGGAGCATACCATCAGAAAGGTCTCAACGATCCAGTCGAGAATATGCCATCAATGATCTGATACGATACCACCTAGGACCTCAATTTTGGCTAGGAAAGTTTGCATTCAAAGCCCCTGATTTGCTTGTGGGGCCCACAAAAATGCCCAATCTTACGAAAGGTGCCACATCGTTATATGATGTATAATAGAGTCAAACGAAGTATCAACGAAAAGGTATAGAGGAGTACTTCATGAGGTGGCAATGGATTTATGTTATGAGGATGTTAGTCATTGATTTGATTGTCCTAACATTCTACCATGCTAGTTGGTCAGACCATCCTGCCTAAAATAGTTTAGAGACTTGCGACAATTCTAATTGGGCCTTCCGATGTTTGAATGAGGAAAATGAGGCAATGTTGGAAATTAGTCTGAGTTTAATATAGTGTGGAATCCCTTGTTTTATGATTCGAATCCTATTAACAACAAAATTTTAACCCTGAACCACTGATACCAACCTAGCCTTTGAAACTAGTCATGAATTTGCGAAGGCACGTTCTCACCAATCGAGAGTCAAAACCAGGCATAAGATATACAGTTGGAAAGGTCTCACACTTCCCTACATCACTTCAAGGACTAATTTTCCTTCCAAGTAAGATATCATAACAAAAATTGACCAAGAAGTCACAACTATGGATTTTGGCCATTTAGGAGATGTGAAAGTTGTGTCGTTCATATACTGGTCATACAAACTCAGAATTAGGCTCACAATAGCTCATTGGAAATCTTATCTGAATCCCTATAGGATGGAACCACTTGATTTTCAACACCATGAACAAATTCCATTTTTTTTTTATACAAAAGACCTTGTTCTCACAGGATCTGCCTAGTGACAAGCTAAAGGGGCGAACTTTGAAATTTTTGCAAACTGAGTCCTCAAATCATGAAATATGAATTGAGTAGCATTGACATATGGTTTTATAATATGGGAGGGTTTAAGAACTCAAAAATAATTTTGGGAGGTCCTCCCCTAGGGGAAAAATATCATGGTTATGTGACAAGCCAAACAAGGTCAGAATGAGCCCGCTTGGGTGTTGTTAAAATGTTGATGGACATAACGATACCGATGATTGTTATGTAGATGTACAATAGGTGATAGTAGGCTAGGGAACATCACGAATTTTAAATACGTTTAACTTTACTATTCCTCATATTGATATTGGAGGGATTGACCCAATTGAATATGGCACCTTGTAACTGACTTGAACTGATATCAAGTGACTTAAAATTGTTGTCTGATACTCTTCTAGTATATGATAAGTCACTATTTGCTCAAATGAAACCTCTAAATGCAACCCATTGATACTCTTTAATTAGAAAGGGCCATGGTAACAATGACTCCTATCACAGTCTTTGACTGGAACCAGAGCATAAGATGTTGCTAAGAGCAACCTTCAGCCCAACTTGCGAAGAAATGAAAGTGATAAACATCATGTTGAGCCCAAAGCAATTTGTTGGGTCAAAATTCTTATCACTGGAGGGGAAATTCCTTTCGAGGAAATTAAAACAATGGGATCACCCGTGTGATAGGTGAGGATACTCAGTAGAAATTTATACTTTTGAAGTAATTGAGGTGGGTGAGGGGGGGGATTCAATTGTAGTATGAGGACCACTTTTCACATTAGAGATAAAACGAAGAATGAAAGTGGTTCAATAAAGATATAAAGAAGAATTTATATTAAGATTCATAAAGGTTAGAAGAAAACAAAGAATGACTCGAGTTTTTTTTAGCAATGTGGCCCAAGTGACATAGGTCCCTCACCCAGATTATGGCTTAAATGTCTGAATCGAGGTTTAAGGTGAACCTTGGATAACCACAAAGTTTCATGCATGCTTTTGATTCTTGACACACAAACAAGCGAACAAGGATATTTTGTGATCAGTGACCAATTGGAAAAATAACTAAGAAGCAAACCAATCAACCAACAAAGTAAATAAATATGAAAAACTTTTGCAGAAGACGCTGAAATGTTTCAAAACTCTCAATTGATTGTATTTCGTAGGCAAAAAAACGTTGCTTGGAAAATGTCACATTGCAAGTTTTTGGGTAAAGAGAAATTGCAATCACATAGTTATGTAAGCCATCAGGTTTCAACTTCACCAAGCAATGTTATGCTAAGTCCCTTAGAATTTCCCCACCGACATTTTCTTAATAACAATCAAGCTTACTCCTATTAAAGGTGATACCGAGTCATAGTTTTCATTTGGGAAAAGGCATGTCGAAATGAATCCTAGGATATCACTCTTTCCAAACAACCATATGAACATAAGGAAACTACCTTTCTCATTAAAACCAAACAAAGCAAAAATCAAGAAGAAGTGGGCGGCCTACGAAATTAAAATGAAAAAGGCTAAAATCAAGGGAAAAAACCAAAAGGGGCATACGCTAAAAAACTAAAATAAAATAGGCCAAAAGCTCAAAATTGAAACAAAGGAAAATATATACAAACAAAAAATAAAAAGATAGTAAATACATACAAGCAAACAATCAGAATGTGGTGACATATGTACAGAAAGATGAGGTTTCTCGGGAATAAAAGAACTTTAGGTGGTGACCATTCACAGGAAATTGGAGTGGTTCACCATCCAAGGTTTTTAATCTGAAAGAATTTGTCCCTAAATCCTCGTAGATTGTGTCAGGACCCAACCATAAAGAATCAAACTTGCAGTGTTTGGATGGGGCCTCATGTGATTTGTCCTATAGTAAGACATCATCCCCTACTTTGTAATTTATCATTGTGGCTCTTTTATCGAAGGAACGTTTGACAATGTCTTGGTTATTTTGGAGGTGTTGGAATACATTTTCTAACCTCCTCTAGTTCGATCATTGTCTCTAAATGATGTTGTAAGGGTTGTAAATCATCTTCTGCCTCAACAATAGCCGATCTCAAGGTTGTAATTTTCAAGTGAACAAGTAGAATAGCAAGGGTTCCATGCATCGGAGTGTAAGGACTTTGGCCTATAACTGTTGTGACTCAAATTATAAAATGTGGACTCCACAGATACAATCGACCCATAAGGCAACATTTAACTTAGTGTGCCAATCATGCTTGTTGTCTTTGACCTTTCTCTTAAGGATCCAAATCAATTTTTTATTGGTTGATTCGACCAATCCATTACCTTGAGGGTAACATGTGGAAGATCGAAAAAGTTGGATTCCATATGTGACACCAAGGTGAAGCATGACATTAGACATGAAAGTTAATCCATTATCAGTTAATATCTCAGCTGGGGTTCCAAAGTGGGATAAAATGTTATACTCGATGAATTTTACCACCTACTGCTTCGTAGCATTCCTTAGGGAAAGTACTTCATCCCACTTCATAAAGTAGTCAATAACAATTAAGATGAAGATTTGATCTGCACTAGAAAGTGGAGAGATTGGCCCAATAAAGTGCATACCCCATCTTGCGAAAGGGACTTGTACTTCAATAGGTTTAAGAGGTAAATAAACTAACTTTTGCTTTCCAATTAAGCATTGGCAAGCTTCACATTTTTGAACCAGTAAATGGGCATCTTGGTGGAGTGAAGGTCAAAAGTAACTTGGATATAAAACTTTTGTTGCAATGGGTTTGGATGAAAAGTGACCTCCACAAACTCTGGAATGACATTGTTCAAGCGCCATTTGGGCTTGATTAGGATTCATACAATGTGACAAAACCCCATCAATATTTCTTCGATAAATGATTTGATCTTTCAAGACATGTCATACAACTTTTAAGAGAAGTGTTCGCTTGGCATTAGTATCCATGTCCGGTGGGAAAACACCATTCACCAAAAAATATACAATAGGTTCGTACCATGGCTATGATGCCAAATCAATTTTGTTAACCATTTCTTCATAAGAAATCAAGTCTTCTACTTGACGTGATTCAACTATAACCAAGGAACGGGGTTGAGTTGGAAATTCAGCCAACCCCATTACCCTTATGGTTTTCATTGTTTTAATATCCAAGTCATATTCTTGCATGCACATGATCCATTTGTACCACTTACTATGTAGTTTGGTTTGGTTCAAAGCATTCATTAAGAGAGATGTAGGCACAAAGACCTAAACTTTGTGGTCTTGGTTATAATCTCAGAACAAATCCAAGGATTTATACAGAAAATAACCATGTTTCTCAAGTTGAGAATTGTTCAGTTGTTGTGTCTTCAAATTATGTCTTAGAAAGGAAATTGGTCTAAGGTTCTCTTCATGGTATTTTTGCCATAAAATTGTAGAAATAGTCTCCTATGATGAGTTAGTGTACATGAAAAAATTCGTAGAGTGGTTAGGAATAATCAATAGAGGTGCAATAGCGATTGGTTGCTTAATGGAATCAAAAGCATGATGAGTAGGGGTGTCCCATATGAACCGAATGTCCTTCTTCATTAGTTGATTTAAAGGTTTGACAATTTGAGCAAAATCAAGAATGAAGTGTCTCATGAAGTTTATCTTTCCAAATAAAGATTGCATCTCCTTTTTATTGGTAGGTAAGGGCAACCTTTTGATTGTTACCACCCTCTCGGGGTCAACTTTGACAGCTTCTTGAGACATGATGTGACCCAAAACTTTTCCCTCCATAACACCTAAAATGGTATTATTAGGATTTAAGGATATGCCAAACTCATGACATCTAAGAAACACTTTCCTAAGGTGATCAAAATGACTACGTTGTTCTTTGGAAAAACTATGAGGTCATCGAACTAGACAACTATAATCTCACCCAATAAGCCTTTGAAAGCAATGTCGATGGCATGTTGAAAGGTACTTCTGACATTTATCAAACCAAAAGGCATCTTGTGATATGCATATGTTCCCCAACAGGTAGTGAAGGTGGTTTCGTGACTATCTGAAGGTTTGAAGGATATCTGATTGTAACTTGAGAAGACATCTAAAAGGGACATCATTTGAGCCTCAAAAACTTGTTGGAGGATCTCCTCCACAGGGGAGACATGGTAGTTGTATTTTAAGGACACTTTATTCAAATGTTGAAAATCAACACACAACCGAATATCCCTAGTTTTCTTCCTAACTGGAACCAAATTGGATACCCACTACGAGTAATGAAAAAAGTATATGACCCTTGCAGTTTCCATCTTGTCTAATTCAACATTAATTGTTCATTCTAAAGCAGGGTTGTTCTTCCTTTGATTTTCCTTGTAAGGCTTTGAATCAAGAATTATGAGTATGACATGGACTATTTCCTACATATTGAAGACCTTGAGGTCCTCGTAGGGCCAGGAAAAGACATCTTTGAACTCCGTTAAGAGTTCTGTGAATGAGAGATCTCAGAAGGTGAACATTGTGACCCTATATAAACCAATTTTGGATCTTTCTTTGTTCATAGATTTATAGGGATGGTTTCTTGCACCTTCCTAACATATTCACTTTCAATACTAGGTGCTGAGGTAAAGGCATCACTGGAATCAAACATGGACAAACCAAGGGGAATTTCATTTGTTTTTAGTTGAATTGTATCCCCATTTTCCTCTTCCAACTCATGGTATATATGCAAATCTTCGAATTCCTCCTTATTTTGAAGGAATCTACAAATTTATTCATTAGTGTCAAAAGCTTGCCAAGAGTCAAAATTATCAGGTAACACATGCCTATGTAATATTTGGACTTTTATATCCTCAATAGACCTTGCAAAATCCGAAGCAAAGCATGAATCAACTAAGGCGAAAGTATCAACTATGTGATTTGCAGCCCTAGATACAACTTGAATGTTGAAAGACAAGAAGTTTTCAATAAGTTCCTTAGCCTTTTGATAGTACTATTTGAGGGAAGGGTTATGAACCACATTTTATCTCTGGTTTGGTTCACAACTAGCTATGAATCCCCACTTACCAAAAAATGACGAATTCCTAAATCTAAGGCCTTTTGGAGGCCCTGAACTAATGCTTCATATTCTTCCATCTTACTGGTGTTGGGGAACTCTAATAAATAAGAGAAAGGGATTGTCTTTCCCTTGGGATCACACAAAAATACCCCAACGCTGAATCTGTGTTTAGATTTGGCCCCATCAAAATCCATGATCCACATCACTTCTTCTAGCTCGGGAGGAGGGATACACACATTTTCTTTGGATAACATAGTATAATACCCATCTTCGTGTCTTGAAAATACACATGTTTCGTGTTGTAGGAAGTAGGTACAACCTACTCTCAGTACTTTGGCTCTCTCCTAATGACAACTTCTACACCCTTATGAGGAAAGATAAAGTGAGTTCCTTCCATGAAGTAGCAACCCCGTTTGACCTTGGAGGACCACTCTCTTCCTAAAATCATACCATATGCTTCAAGTATATCTACTACAATTACGTCTATGAGCATGCTCACATCAGGAGCTTGGTTGAAAGTAATGGATTAGTCCTTGATGTAATCAATGGTTTCTACGGTCCTTTAATCCAATTTCAACAAATATTTATAAGAACCTATGCACTCAAGGATCAATCTCCTCATAACTCAAAGAGGCATGACATTGTCCCTTGCTTTTATGTCAATGACACAATTATGGAGCACAAAAAACAAAATCTTTACCGAGACATAGAAAGGAGGAACTCCCAGGTCTAAATCGATGGCATCATATGCCTCCTTTGGTTGAGAAGAGGCCTCTTTGGAAAGTGGAGTTTTCATTTCTGTTCATGAAGTAGGATGGGATTGTCACGTGGTCTCCACTCAATGAACTTGTGACATAACGCATTCATTCATGGGATATTAAATAATACCCCTACTTTCACCAGATATTGATAAATACCTCTCCAAATCCTTTTATTTAAACCCCCTCCCAATACATTTTTCCAATAAAAAATGCATATTTTTACTAGATATCCCGTATTTTTACCAAATACCCTTTTTTATACCCCCAATACATATAAAACCCCACGTACCTTACATTCCCCCCCCAACACCTACAAAATATTGACTCTATTTTTCATAATTAAAAAACCGCCTTTATGAATGGATGTGATAAGATATTGGTCAATAAGGTGAAGCCCCCGTGGGGTTTGTAGGACACGTGAAAGGTTTTCAAACCGAGCAGGTGTTCTAAGAGCATCTAATAATGTCATATGGGCTGGGACCTTAGCTATATTTTCAACTACATTGTAAGGTCCCGGTGTTGGGGAAGCGTGGTGGTGGATCGTTAGGTAAAACCTTGTTTGGAGTCCACGAAACTCTATTATTTAGAGGGAAAGGTGATCTACCACTCATGATAGATTTTTTTTTTCCATTGTCTTTAGGATCAGTTTTGGCCCCCTCCACTCCTTGCGGATTTGATTTAGAGGCATGATTCCTAGTTTCTACAACAAAGATTCCAAAGGGAGGAGAGTTATCGTCCTAAGGCACACATTATTCCATATTAACTTGATCATTCTGAGAAGTGGAGCTAAGCTTGTTTTTTATTGGAGGTAAAGGTTCCTTGCCCATCTTCGACAATTCCAAGTGATGTGTATACGAGCAAATATACTTAGAATCATGTAAGTCATGACAAAAGTGGCACCAATCCACTTCAAAAACATTCTTCCTAGGAGGGGGAGTAGGAGGAAGAGGAGGTCTTGGTCGAAGGAGCAGTAAATTACAAGTCGTTTACTTTTCAATTTAGGGAAAGGATTTGATTGTTCATGTTCATTAATAATTTCAATGTTTTAGAACTTTCCCTTTCTTCCATCCTTGAAGTTTGGGCAGGTATGGGTTCATATCGAGGACCCCCATTTCGAGGTACCTCATTCCTAGGACTCTCTTTAAAATAAGGTTGTGCTATAGGTGAGGGAATCATACCAGATTCCTTCATGTTTCTCTGAATTTGTAGGGCACTAGCCTTGGCCACATCTAATATAATACCCTATTTCTAAAACCCATGATTATAGATAATTAATCATAATTAATGATTGCCATGCAATGAGATGCAGATATTGTAAATGTATTATTGATTAATGGTAAATGCCAACAATTGACTGTGGGGTGAAGCCTTAAAGTACTAGCCATGGTACCAATAGAGGAAATAATGAGGGGGCATATTGAGGGGGTTCATTATGATAAGTTGACCCAAATATCCTTGATGAGATATTTAACTTGGAAACAATAAATTATTCCCATTTCCTGGTTTCGAGGCAAATTAGTTAATGGGAGGGGGATGGTAGTTGAACAACCAACCACCCTCCATGAATGGAAGCATGGAAGGACTGACTAAGACAACAAAAAACGCCAGCCAAAAGTACAACATACTACATAATGAAAAGCTTCTAGATTGACTCTCACGAGTTCCTTCTGACATAATAAAACAAGGGGGACAAGTTGAGAACATTCCCAAGAAGTTACGTGCAGGGGGACGCACGAGGGGAGAAGGGGGATAAGTAGTTCTAGTCAAAGATAGAATGAGGGAGAGAGTTCAGAGCTGGGAATAAATGGGATCTGAGTTTTGGGTCTAAGAGAAAGACTAGTAGAAAGGACAATACTGGTAGGAAGAGGAAGGATGTGAGAGAAACAACAGTGGGAAAATCTTGGAGGCATTGTTGTACAACTTGGCTTGAAAATCCATGATCCCAACCTAAGATGAAGAGGTCATGAGCTTGATTTTGGGAGGGCATCTGATAAACCTCGATGAGGCCTGGGCTAGGTGGGTGGGATGAAATCCCAACCAGTAGTGCGTGAAGGAGAGTGACCCTCACATGCCAATCTCATTGCGAACTTAAGAAAGATTTCCTGGTGGTATCATCACTTGACATGGGGGTGGCCTGTTGCTGAAGTTACTGAGTATGAAGAGCCTATGGTCAGGTGGAAATGCATACACCCATAGTCAGTTGGCTGGTCGGAGCTTGTAACAAATAAATATTCCTTGCACTATGTAATTGAATTAATAAGATTGATTGTGTTCATGTGATTGTATTGTAGGTGTGCATTCCTGATTTATGGGTTGGATATTGTGCCATTGGAAAATTCCTGCATTTGAATGATTATGGGACTGTGAGACTGGTGCATTCCTTGCATACCTAAGTATCAACATCCTGTAAGGTTCTGAGATAAGGAAAATGAACATGTGTCTGTGCTTTCTATGTGCACAAGGTATATATGTATAGATATGTGTACATATGAAGTAATAATGGGTTCCTAGAGAAAGGGGAACCATAACCATATGAAACAAATGGTACTTATCGAGGGGGATATAATACTAAAATCTCCCTTAAAGGGAATAATAAAGCAATTATATTGTATGTGTGTTGGAGGCCCAAGAAGGTTGATAAACATCTTATTCTTCCCTTCTCCTTAACATAGAACGTTCATGAGGAATTGAATCCTTGATTGGATATCATGTGGCAGGCTTACTGTTGTCATAATTGGATTTAGAGACTAGGGGAGTCGAGTTAGGGACCCTCGCAAGATGACGCAACGTGAGACTGCTAGACTACTAAGTCCAAAAGTATAACTTATAACCATTTAATATTGTTGGAATCGTCGAGTAACAATGACCTTCAGATTAGTGGGTAAGTTAATCTCAACCCTTCGTTGGAAATATATTGTTGTCGGGATATCATCCCTTAGATGGACCAAGAGTTGAGAAGGGTGAGTTTTTATGACAACGACGATGATGAAAACTCTAAGAGGTTATGTGAACCGTTGATTTATCGAGAGTGACCTGCAATGAGATCTTGATCGTTGGTACCCGATGCATCATTGTTGGAGTGTAGGAGGATGGTGAAACTAGATGATGCTCTAGGAACCCTGATGTTGACGACGAGAGAGGTGTCAATGATGAGGAAGACTCGAGGATCAACAAGAGTCATTGATCATCAGAGAGGGGTCTTGGTGAGTATCCAGACTGTTAATGTTGGACATAGTATCATCGGGGCGTAGGCGGTCAAAGATCCAAGTGTTGGATTTTAGAGAAGAGTTTCGATGATGTCAGGCGGGGGGTGGGGTTGTAGACTTTAGATCTATTGGAGGACTTGTCCCAACCATTGGATCTACTAGGACCCACATCGACGAGCAAAGCTATGAGGGTATGGGAGTCATTGATATGGAAAAGGCCGGACCCGAGGATCTAGACCGTCGATCTGTCAGAAATAGCCTCAATTATATCTGATCCGTTGATGTTATGTACATCACTGTTGGAGAATAGAGAGATGAGAAGTGAGAGTCGAGCTAGGAGAGTGGTGATGAGGATAAGGCATGAGGGATGATGAGGATTGTCGATCAATGTGTAGGTGAGATTCAATCTCCACCGTAGATCTCTAGAATGGCCCACTTAAGTGATAAGAGAGGACGATGACATCAGGTTGACGCATCCTGCCAACTTGGCAACTAGTGTGTCCTAATAGTGACACATGCCACCGAAGGAGTGCTCAAGGGAGGTAAGTTCCTAAGAAGAGGTTGGAAGCCTAATGACCTTGGATTTAACCTAGACCGTAGGATCTGGATGTTGATATATGTTGGTCATTCATCAGAGGAAGTTGGTTTTATCCCAGAGGCTAGGAAGGAGGAAGGCATTAATGATGATGAGATATCGGGGTCAACGACAACTGTTGATCGATGCTTGGGCAAGAATGAAACCTCAACTGTCAGATGGTGCATACTTCATCTAAGCAAAGCGAAGGGGATGATGATGTCATGCCGATGAGGACTACCACCATGGTAGTTAGTGTGTCCCTTGAGATGATGCATGTCGATCATTGAATTGGCCAATGGGTCAAAGGTGGGCCTAGTTGAGCAAAATTCTCATTAGATTATTATCTTAGACCTTGGCCATCTTATCTGTAGGTCAAGTCATATAATCTCTACGATTGGGGAAAGTATCATCGTCAGGAGTAGACGACTGATAAAGTGAACATAGGACCATAATGTTGATGATGATAGGGATGCGAGAAAGGACAAGAGTCATCGATTCAGTGGGAGTAACTCCGACGAGATATGGACCATTGGTTTCATATGCATCATCATTAGAGTATGTAGAGTATGGTCATGAGGTGAGGAAAAAGGTAAGTGTGGATGAAAAAAATGGGGCTTGAGGGTCAAACAAAAACCGTTGATCGATGATGGAGAGCGACGTGACGACAATCGTCGGTCTGTGGTAGGTCCCACCTATCTACATAAGGAGGGATCATCGTCAGAGTTTTGGTTGGGGTGTTGATGCCCCATGGGAGTAGAATCCCCAACAGAGACAATGAAAGTAGGCCCAAGTGATTAGGGTTGTTTATCTAGAGGTCCGATGGGCCAGGTAGCACGTGCCACATCAATGCCATGCATGAGGGCTCGAGTGGCTAGGAGCCACATGTTAGTGAGGTGGCCTTTGGACTAATGAAAGCCTAAGAAACTTTGAAAGGCCATAAATTTTGATCCAGGACTTGGATTTGAGCATAATTACAGTCATTGGAAAGATCTGGATGAGCAAAAGACGATGGTGCCCTCGAGAAGAGGTTTTGATATGGTTAAGAAAAAGTGAAATTTTAACACCCCATCAGCCTAAGTAAGGATTAGGGGGTTGGGTGTCTTACATATAAAGTCTGTATTGATTTCTGTTTCAATATGTACTTTATGTTTGAATTCATAGTGGTCATGTAGTAGTGGAAAAAATTATTCCCAGATGGTTGGGAAGAAGTTGGGATATTGTTCAAGGTGGAGGTAAAAGGTTGGTTAAAGTTACAAATTAACTCTCCCTCATGAATGGATATGGTTTTGAAATCCATGAGTAGGGAAGCCACATCATTTTCTCCTTGGAAATGTTTCTTGAACTCTTGGATCACAGTGTCCCAATCTGGGATACTTCATTAGGAAGCAAACGATACAATCTCATTGCTTCACCCTCAAAGGTCCTTACGAAAAGCCTAATGATGACATCTAGAATGGTTATGTCCATAAGTGCTAATGCATCATAGAATTTTTGTATATGTTCCTAGAGATTCAATGGACCAATGCCACTGAACTTAGGAAGTCAGTTTGGGGCATCCATAGGAATGCGATGTAGGGGACGGGTCAATCTTAAAGGGGTCCCGGGTTGCCAAGGCATTTCCATCAGAACAAATGTGGGATGAACAACAATAGTTGTTGGAACAATTAAGGGAACAACTTGAGGGTTGGTAACCATCGATGGACTGGCTGCTGCTCGTTTTAGTCTGGAGTTTTGAATAGAAGAAGAGGAAGAGGGTGACTTTTCTTGTATGATATGTGTAATGAGTTTCTCTAGTAACCCATATGTATGTGTCTCACTACTTGTTTTCTTTCACAAACTCTGGCTTCTTGTAATCCCGAGGGACACTGTTTCCCCAGTCTTAGGATGTTTCCATCCTTGCCAACTTACAAGGGGATCAAGTAAGTACTCTGATTACAAGATATGTTTCACACCAATAATCCTACTCTTTCTGACGAGATGTCAAAGTAACCCAACTTAAACAAAAGTTTGTTTTAATTCTTCTCCAAGTGAAAGGTAAGTATGTCAATTGATAACTGCTCACGTGAGTTTGAATAAGTAGGATTGGATACTAACAGGGTGTTGGGCCCTTCATTTTTGATAAAGTGATAAGGATGAGTAAGTGGCGAAAAATTTCAAATGCACCACATGGCAGCTAGAAGCTTTGAAAGTAGCGAAAAAGGAAATACTGCAGGTAGATCAAAGAAATACCAGGTGTAGACAGAAGCGGATTTGATTTAGTCAATTGACTTTATCAAAGGCATGCAAGTATAAATAAAAAAACAATGTAAAGATAAAGGGTTAATGTTATTATCACTATTGTCTAGTTTTATGTGATTTTGGTTGATGACTATTGTTGTTGGTATTGCTATTCTTTTGGTCCGGGTTCTTCTTGTTAATGTTTTATGCCAATATTATAGTGCTTTGCATTTCATAAGATAATAGCATAATAAGAACAAGATCACTGAGAAATACACATCCACAAGAGACACAACATTTATCCTAGGAAACCCTCTAGGGGAAGAAAACCCAGCAAAAACTTCCTTATCATAAATAGCTTATACA
>ML781524.1:382388-409914 GCA_009831015.1 Picea engelmannii | reverse complement strand
GGCTTAATTCATCGTTTAGCCATTAATTCCTCCTTATTTCTCCATCTTGTTCCCTGTTTGTGCCTGACTATAGTCTACGGGAACATATAGACTACTAAGTCACTCCCTGCTGGCCTAATCTTGGGGATGGGACATCACATTAAAGAAAGCTCCTCCACACTCCTGTCACATGTAGTGAATAAATTAAGTAGGTTTTAGTTTTGTTTCTGTTCAGTTCTCTTTTGTCAATAAAGCAGTGACATGTCCACATGTCACTTGGTCCTAGAGTCTGATGTCATTTTCAGTTAGTTAAGTCCTGGTCATATCCTTGTGGTCGGGGAGGTCTATGTCAAATCTTTTATGAATTTAGTAACGTCCGATGTTTTAATCACTGTCACGCCACTTTCACATTGTTAGCTAAATGAAGTTAGTAATTTCATGTCTCCATCCTTTCCATGTCAACAAAAGTCATTTATGTTAGAAAGTTCATCGATGCTTTTTTGGTTAGCTGCCGACTAGTTAGCTGTTTTCCAACGTGTCGTTCCATGTCAAATCTATGTTTGTACTTGTGCTCTTTTTTTCTGATTCACTTATTATATTTTTCCATGTTTGCCGATCATGTCAACTATTAATGAAGAGTTGTCTATGTGATTTCCCTTAATTCCAATTTTACTACTTGTCTCGTGTCACCTCCTCACAACTGTTTATAACCCAATGGTCTCCCTTTTCCAAGTCATTGTGTTATATCTATTTGTTTGAATATTTATCTCTAGAGACCAGTGAAAATTCTGTGAGTACACATTTGCGTTCTCATCCTCCGATTCTCTTTGTATACCAACATTGTACTCCAACCATGGTTTGTGTCATTACTGCTCGAGATCTAATTTCTAAGCTAGCTATTCCCATGGATATCCATGATCCCCGAGTCAATATTTTGGGAGATCTACAGGAAAAAGTTGAGCAGGCTTGGATTCTTGACATCAATTTCTTGGATGGGGACTTGTTTCCCCAAATGAGGATTAACAAATATATGGAATATTCAACTCTACCTTTAAGAGAATTAGAATTGCAGCGGAAGATTCCTTTTCTGCCACTTAATGAGTCAACTATAATGAACTTGCATGATCTTTAACCTTTGGCACCACAGACAAAATCGCTGGCTGCACTAAGTTTCTAATCAACTGGGTGCACAATGACTCTCTGTGGTTGGAAAAAGAGTATCCCATCCATGTTGATGATATCCATCAGTTGATAAGCATTTCTATGGAGGGAGAGGACGTCATGAAGGGCTTCCAAGGATCAGAGAAGTATGGATGGAAAAAGGGTGAGCTCAATTTATATGACAAGGTTGGTACGAGGAGTGGAGGTCGTGGAGTTCTCATTGAGCTAATTACCCATGAGAAATTTTGTTGTGCATGCTATATGATTGCAGGAAATGCAATGAAGAACTATTCCAAAGGAGAATGCACCTTGGATGCCTTATGGGTGGCTGATTTTTGTGCATAGGGAGCACAACTTAACTGGTGCAAATTCTTGATGAACGAGTTGCTACATGTGTGTGCATACATGCATAAGAAGGGGTGGTATTTCATCTTTGGCTACCTCTTAGTTTCACTTTCTCTATGGAAGTGGCGGTCACAGCAAGGGAAGGAGTTAGCGCCGACTCTAGACAACATAATTTTTATTTGGTTTAAGCCCTAGAAAGTGAGAATTGATGGTCCCGATGTCTCGTTCACCAATGCGTCTTTCCTATAGTGGCACAATGACCTAATCAATGCCATGCAACACATGTGGATTCTGCAAGACATACTCAACAAGAACACTAGTAAGATATGGTTTGGGATGAACAAGGATCCCACCTTTGTGTGGTCACATTATGTGGATCTTGAGAAGTTTCACACTCCCCTGCTACCCTATTACCTTGATGAAGAAGCTTTGGATAAGGAGGTTTTTCCTGGCTTGGTTTGAAGAAGGTTAAAAAAGCCTCATGGGTATGCTATCAACTACCCTCAATTCCATAGTGGGAGGCTCCAACCACTGTATATGTTCCTAGTTCTAGCATAGCAGTAAAGAGACAGTGCATGCCTTTGGATTCAAATTCAAAAGAGGAGGAAGAAGCTCTGCCAAATTCAATTCTGCAATCGTCGCTGCTATCATCCATCCCTGACAACGCTGTATTCACAAGTAAGGATTTAAATGAATCCTTTGAAGTTGCCTTTTCAATTCCATCTAAGAAAGTCTACATGAGTTGACCATCGTCATATGCTAGTCTCCCCATGGTCACCGATGCCATCCCTATCACCCCACTTCCACCACAAAAAATGATTCATACCCCTCTACTGTCCACTATCCCCATTATCACCATCATTGATAACCCTATCATCATTGTATATGGAACTCTTTCTACCCTAATTGTTGAAGACACCACTCCCCAACAAACCACCCATGTTGCAGATACTCAATTATGCACTTAGTCATCCCATGTTCATATTGATACTGAAATCGCTGAGCATGATATCATTAATCCCTTAGTTGTAGCCAAGAGAGTTGTTGTGAATGTTCCTTTGCACTCATCAAATATACCGCAAGTGAATGTCCCCAATATTGAGACACAAAAATCCACAGAAGAGGTAGCTCAATCACTCCCTGATCCTCCACATGTCCCCATGGAAATTCCTAAAGAAACCACATCAACGTAGAGCACAAATTCTATCCATAAATAGGTTGAGGCCTTACTCTAGGATCCTCAATAATGTTTCACAATCCTAAAGTTATGTCTAGAGAAAATATAATTTGTTTCCTTGCTTCCCCATGATGTTCAAGAGAGACTTGCTCGTAGCTTCCAAACTACCTCTCCAGGTCCTGATGGTGCCAATACCCCTAAATTATCCGAGAGATCAATTGTAAGTGGCAAACCACTTGCTTGAAGGCTACCCATAGACCTGTCCCTCACTAGTGAATCTTTTATGGTCCGGTCCATCCCTTAGTTGTTGAATGTCATACATGCCTCGACTGCCCAGATTGAGTAGTGTATTTTTTTTGTACAACAAGCCAATGGGGAGTTAATGCAACATATGAGACAATTACATCAGGGCTCAGAAACAGTTTCAAAGGATGGAGATCAAACATATGACTTGCATGCACGGGCCCACTCAACTTTAAATGATGTCTCTAGGAAATTGGTAGAGGCTTGGTCTAAATTCCGGCAGACTCCTCCTGAATTGTCGGATGATATTACTCCTGTTGTGCTAGAACAACATGTCAAAATCCTTGCAAACACATGGTCCCAGTTGGATGAGAAGACATATAGCCTACAACAATAAATGGATTCCATTCGGTTGAAGGACCAGGATCATCCCAAGGATATGTTGGAGAAAATCAAGCAAGTAGTCGCGCAAGGGGGTTTCGTTCAGTCTTCCCTTCATGACAAGATTGGAGAATGCAAAAAGATTTTTACTATAGTCAATGATTGGGTTGGTTTGCTAGAGATAAGGAACAAACCAACTGAAGCATAGAGAATTCAAATATAGAATATGAATGCAAAGGCATAGGTCATCACACATCCCACTGCACAACACACTAAATTCCAAGAGATTCAAGAAGCTAATAATTGGCTTGATGCAATGTTTGAAGCCACTCAGACTGCCAAGAAAGAAATCCATGAGTTCAAGCTTGCACTTCAGACTATATATGTTTAGATGCACCAAGTGAATTCCATGGTGGATATAGAATGGGACACTCTTCTCACCACTAAACCTTAAGAACCGGATGTTGCCGCAACTCAAAAATTTGTTGTTGGTGCATCTATCTTGGTATGCAAATGGAAAGATTGCTTGGAACAATATGATAATTTCTACCAACAAGCCTTGCAGATTGTACCAGAGTTGGGCCCTTCATTTGAATAAAGCCTCAGTAAAGAAGCTAAAGGTTGACTCGGGGTGAGTCAACAATTGTGGTCAGGGCCTGTTAGGCACTTCATTTTTTATGAAGCGATAAGGATGAGTAAGCGACAAAAAAAATAAAAGGCATCACACGACAGCCGAAAGCTTCGAAAGTGGTGGAAAAAGAAATACTTCAAGCGGATCAAAGAAATATCGGGCGCAGACATAAGTGGATTTGATTTAGTCAATCGAATTTGTTAAAGACATGCAAGTATAAATAAAACAACAATGTAAAGAGAAAGGGTTAATTTTATTATCACTATTGTCAGGTTTTTCTGATGTTGGTTGATGGCTACTATTGTTGGTATTGTTATTCTTTTGGTCTGGGTTCTTGTGTAATGACTAGTTATTGTAGTTATCTTAGTTGGTACCACTGTTGTATCTGCAGTGAGCTTTGAGCATGTAATGAATCACATAAGAGTGCTATCTGAATGTGTAAGAGTTGGATCTTGCTGCGCAAGACAATGTACTGAAGATCTAGGTGTTTCAGGAAGTGATATATCAGATCCATGCTGTATGAAGTATTTTGTGTTGTTGCAACTAATAAAATGATGTGAATCGGGGCCTCTAAATTTGTTTCATGGTTATCTATTAAGCTATGAATGAATCTATATTTTTGTTCTGTATTTTCTCATTCCTTTCCCATTATTATATGAATGTTATCGCAACCTGATTTCAATGGTTAAACTATGGATTTGAGTCTGGTAAAACTAGATCTAATGTTGTATTCTTTATAACTCCCTTAATCATACAAGTCTCGACTACGCTTCCGGTGAGACCTCCTTCCCTTACGGAAGGATGAAAATACCAACGTTCCTAGACTACAATGGAATATTTTTGTTGGCAACTACTAAGAACCGCGGTCTTGATTTTGTGTGAACACAGGGTAAGAGAAAATGAAAACTCGATGATATTTATGGCTCTCCGATGCAATGAAATTACAAGGGAATTGAAATGTAACAACTACCAAGGAAATCCGACGAATCACTTAATGACCTTGTCTTGAATTTCTATCAAAAGGTGGGGGAAATAAACACCAAATATTTTAGATTCAATGCTTGGAAAAAGTTTGGGATAAAAGAAAAACAAAGAGATTTCAATTCCCTAGTGGAGTCAAAAAAAAAGGGGCGCGTTATAATCAAAATCCGTCTGTTGGGACGTATCCCACCTATTCAGTTGTGAAGCCGGTTACAACCTCTTTGATATCTTGGTACAAGGTAGAGACTACCCACACCTTAGATGGTCCTATGTCTAAGGCGGTGAAAGGGGGGAAAATGAGAGGTGAAATACTTATGAAAAGTCTCTCTTAGGACCACCCAACCTGGGCATTGTCCTCCCTCAGCTTCTTGGGTGGCCAAAATGGCCTAGGGGTTGAAAATTATAGACAAGGGGGGTGAAAATGAGCTTGTTGATTTTTATGACATCAAAATAATAAAAGATAACACCAAGTTATTCTCTCCCTTATGGCCTTGGGAAAAGGTTTGAAATTGGTTCCTGGGGTTTTGAACAATTGCCCAATGGATGGCTTATGCAAAATTAATGAAAAATAAAAGTAAAAAAACCTTTAATAAGATACAACCAGGTATTTTAAGGGGGTTGTAAGTGATGAACAACAAGATTTCAGGAATCATAAAGTAGGGGAACAAGCCCAAAATGGCTTGATATTACCTAGAATTGCCCGAAAAGTGGTCTCGGGACTTTCAAAGTCTGAAAATTAAATCACAACCATTTATTAAGTTGTAATAGTTATGTAAAGAGGATGTAATTTGCTACAACTCAATATTATCCAAGATGTTGGGTGGACTGACGAAAAGTGAAGACTTTAAACATGTATTTAATTATTATTTTTAAGTTGTTTAAACACAAGCAGTGGTTACCATACGGTTTTGAAGTTCCTCCCAATTAGGAAAACACCTATGCAGGGACCTATTATCCTACAATTATTCCACTTAGTATAAAAATATTGAGCTTAGGTAGACCACATAGTTAGAATGAAGAGTGCCACATGCAGTTCAAAGAAGGAGAGACTAGCCCTTTCTCGTCACTAGTGCTTTTGGGATCTTAAAGTTGCTTGGATGGGAGAAGGATACCTGCACAAAGGAAGAGGCTCAGGACCCCCTCAAGGGATTTTTAGTTGAGCTTACCCAAGAAGAGTAGTATTCCAACCAAGATAAGCTAATCAACTTCTTAATCATGTGATTTTCAAGAGCAAATCAAGATCAGTCGATTGACACAAAGTAGACAAATTCTCAGGCGCTCCTGATGAAGATTCCATGGATTTGAATCTTAGTACTGTAGAAACTGAAAGTGCATAAATTGAAAGACCAAACCATCCACGTGGAGAGATCACTTTTTGCTTTCACAAGAGTGTCTCTTGGTCAACAAAAGTTGAAATCTAGATAATTTATATAAGATATAAATATATGTATAAATATAAATATAGTAGCTAGATAACAAAGTGTTTTTTAATTTTATTTCATGGGGCAGACCCTTGCCTTTTGTTTTCGAGTTTTTTTCATGTTTTGGTATTTTTTGTTTTCTGATTTTTGAATGGCCCCTTTAGGGGAAACAACCTGAAAGTTTAGAAAAAGAGAAAATAAACAATGCAAATGAATGTTGGTTCACCCTCCCTATGAAACTTGTCGTTAACCACAATAGGTATGATGGCAGGGAAACCGAACCACCACCCAATCACATCGTTATGCAACTTTTTTCCTTCATCTTGGGTGGCATGGTACTTGAATAAATTCAATCAAGGAAAAACTAAACACCTACACTATTCAACCTAAAGGAATGGAGCTGAAGCTCTTTGCAAGCCGCATAGCCACCATATGCATGAGATCCTCAACTAGTTCCTTGTTTGGGGAATTGAAATCATTTAATAAAGTTAAACAAATGAGGATATACAAAGAGAATATTCAGATTTTTTATGAACACAAAATTACATGAAAACACAAAGATTTCTTTACATAAGCATGGTATAATAACACCGAAGCATGTGCAACGTTTATGAAACTAAGTGAAATCAAAATAAGTGTGAAATTGAGAGCAGGGGAAGGATTTCACATGTTTGTCCTGATGTTTTTGTTTGTTGTCCTATTGGCCTCTTTGCCTCAAACATGTCTTTAGTTGGTTCCCAACCGCTTAGGAGAAGCAAAACAAGCAACCGGTTAACTCCTAACAAGAAATAAATGGTTTTTTTGTGATTTTTAATAACATAACTGGACTAAATAAAACATAAAAGTGTAAATGAAAACAATATAACAACCAACTAAGATGGTTGTCCCAGAGGGGTAAATTGACAAGATTGGTCAATTTTTCTATTTAGGACAACAATATAAATGGCAGAAAAGTTAGGCTAAAAGGAAAGTGAAACGAGACGAAATAGAAATCAATAACCAACAAAGAAAAGAGGGGTTTGAGGGCTATCCTAAGAGACCCCTAGACCTTCTGACCACTAACTGAGTCTAAATATACCTATATCCTTCGTGAAATATGCACAAAACCACTTTAAACAAGTTAAATATAGATGTTAGTAAATGAAAACTAGCAAGCTAAACCCAAGGAAGCAACAAGAAATACCTAGCTAACCAATACCTCTCGGAGATAGCTAACATAGAAAGTATTTACTATTACCCCTCAACCCTTAACTAGCAAGCAAACAAATCCAAAAACCGAAAGGAGAACAAGTACAAAAAAATACTTAGACTCTTTAGAGAAAACTCAGTAGAGCTTCTATATTTTATTCCTCAAGTGTCCCTTTGTACAAAGCCTTCCTCTTATCTATAAGGGAGAGGAGAAGGCTTGGGTTAGGTCATAAGACACTTTTCACTTTTGGAAAAGTGACAAGAGGAACAACCCTAAAGTGTTTTATCCTTATCCAAAATAAATCAAATATGATTTGATTTGATACTTTTAATTACAATATTTGATTCAAAAAGCAAATCTTTTGGGAAATATTTTTTTTACAAAATGTCATTTTGGGAAATGAAAAAATTGAGGTGCCACCTCATCAACCTTGGGATTTGTGCCATCCTAATGACATCTTGATTGCTTCCCTATTTTTCAGCTATAAATTAAGTAGCTTCATGGTGTCCAAGGCCATCAATGGCGACCAAATTCACTGGGATGAAGCCTCATGACTTGGGGAAAATTTGGGTTGCTTTGGAGGGAAGGAGGGTCTTGGAATTGACCGTTGAATGTAAGGAAATGTTTACTATTCAAGAACTTTTCAGACCTATATTTATTTCCCCCTTGCTACCTATAAGTATCCATGAGAACCGATGAAGGAAGGATTCAATCCGAGTTTGATTTGGTGAAGGGACCCCCCCTATGCTTGAACCTTGGAAGGTTTTTCCCTCCAACCAGACAACCAAAAAATTGAATTATTAAGCCTTCATGATGCATCTATGTCCACCATATTTTTTCTGCCTTTCGTTTGGCGCAAATCGAGCTCTGGATGAGTGAGATATGGCCACATAAAGGTTCACATGAAAGTGCTGGCTAGAGGGATGATCATGGAAAAAATTACAATTAAATCAGAAATATGGGTTGAACACTAGAAATGATAGGCTAATACAAGCCTACATTTCTGTAACTTAAATGGGTCTCTCTCATATTTAATAAATTTGGCCCCGGAGGCGTCCAATTGGGCCTCCTTCCGACACATGTCTCCATGCCAATTAGAGTCCCTGTCACTCTGGAATGCTTTATTGAAAATATGGGCTTATTTTCTGAAGGTGAATGCCATGGATAGATTCTACACTCCGTCTTAGTGATTTTGACTATTCCTAGGAAAACATCCGCCTTCAGATGAGGGAGATACATAATTAATTAGCTTAGTGTCCTTAGGAAGGAAATATTAAATTTTTAATATATATATATATATATATATAATCCCCCCCTTTTTATTAAGAGAAGGGGTGCATGTCGTCCTCCTATTTTTTCCATTTTTAATTTATTTTTAATTTCTTATTCCTTCGAATTACATGCCTAATCAAATTTTGAGTTTGAGTTTGACTTTTGACCATAACTTCATTGACCGAGCCAGAAAATGATGCTGGATGAGATGGGGTCAAAATGAACGTAGAGCACATCATCAGAAATGTCTTGATGAGATCGTTGAGAATATTCCATTGGTTATCTGATATTATGCCACCTAGGCCCTCAATTTCGGCCAGGAAAATTTACGCTCAAAGACACTAATTTGCTTGTGGGGCCCACAAAAATTCCCAATGTTGCGAAAGGTGCCACATCATCATAAAATGTCCAATAGAGGAAGACAAAGTTTCAACATAAAGGTATACATGAGTACTTTGATGAGGTGGCAATGGACTTCTATTATGGGGTTGTTAATCGCTGATTTGACTGTCTTGAAACACTACCATGCCAGTTGGTCAGACCATCCTATCTGAAACAGTTCATAGACTTGCGATAGTTCTAACTAGGTCATCCAATGTCAGAATGAGGTAAACAAGGAATCGTTGGAAAGGCCTTTGAGTATAGTATAACATGGAATCCCTGATTTTTTAATTTGGATCCTATTAACAACACATTTTTAACCCTAAACCACTGATACCAACCTGGCCTCTGAAACTAGCCATGAATTTGTGGAGGTTCATTCTCACCAATGAAGGGTCAACACTAGGCATAAGTTATACCATTGAAAATTTATTTCAATTCCCTACATTATCTCAAGGCCCAGTTTTCCTTTCAATTCATATATCAGAATGGAAACTTACTAGGAAGTCACAACTATGGATTTTGGCCATTTAGGAGATGTGAAAGTTGCGCCCTTCGTAAACTGGTCAAGCGAACTCAGAATCAGGCTCATGATAGCCCATTGGAAATATTATCCAAATCCATATAGGATGGAACCACTATATTTTCCACACTATCATCATATTCCATTTTATTTTCCATGAAATTCCCTGTTCTCATGGGACCCGCCTTGTGACAAGCGAAAGGGGCCAACTTTGAAATATTTGCAAACTGAGTCCTCAAATCATGAAATATGAACTGAGTATCCTTGACATAGGGAATTGTGATATGGGATGGTTTCATAACTCAAAAATAATCCCGATAGTACCTCCCCTAGGGGAAAAACAACATGGTTTTGTGACAAGCCAGACAAGGCCAGGATGAGCTTGCTTGGGTGCCGAGAAGATGTTGATGGAATTAATGATACTAATGGATGTTATGAAGATGTCCAATATGTGATAGTAGGATAGGGAAAATCATGAATTTGAAATCCATTTAGCTCTACTATTCCTTAGATTGATATTGGAGGCAGTGACCCAATTGAATCAAACACCCTGTAACCGACTTGAGCTGATATCAAGTGACTTGAAATTGCTGCTTGATACTCTTCTAGTGTATGACAAGTCACTATGTGCTCAGATGAAACCTATTAATGCAACCCAATGATAATCTTTAATGGGAAAGGGGCATAGTGACTATGACTCCTATTACTATCTTTGATTGGAACTGAAGCATAAGAGGTTGCTAAGAGCAATCCTCAGGCAAGCTTGGAAATAAATTAAAGTGATAAACATCATGTTGAGCACAAAAATATTTTTGGGTCAACAAATTCCTTTCATAACATATAAAAAATAAAATATTAGAGGTCACTAAATGGTAAAAGAATATATACCTCTGTTGAAATTAGAATAGATGAAATTTATGTCATGCCCACTTAGAGGTTGTTATACGACCCTTAAACTTGTTGGGTTGTTGTATTCTTTGCAGTGAAAGTCTCGCCGAGATGGATCGACTGGCAGTCAAATTCGAGGGAACCGACAACAAGTCGAAGGTTGAGGTGGTTCGACTGGGTAAGGTCGAAGTCGAAGACATCGAAAACAAGTCAAAGGTAAAGGTGGTTCGACCAAGTAAAGTCAAAGTCGAAGACATCGACAACAATTTGAAGAGGTCAACTGAAAATAGGTCGACAAGAGGGAATGTGGCAACCGAATGAAGGCCAACTGATAGTCGACTGGTAATTTGACTTGGTAGTTGACTGTAACAAAATCCCGAGGTTTGCGGGATTTGTAGCCAATGATTTGCGTGGATATGTAACCGTCTTTGGATGCCTTTTATTTAGGGTTTTTCCTACTGTAAATCCTTTAAAGAAGGTGTGTTGTAATGCTGTAAAAGCTAATCATAGAATAACCAATATAGTAGAATTTGTTGGTCATGCAGATGTAAGCCAAATTGGATATATGGTTGTTCTTATGTAAAGAAAGAAGGTATGATGTCGATTGTGTCTTAGGTGTGGACCAAGGTTAGACATGTAGCCTTTTATTATGGATGACTAAGACATGTAACCTTTTATGTTGAATGTCTCAGGTGAAGATTTAGCCGAGAAACTATGGGACAACTTGGGGAGATTGTACCAGTCGAAATCCCTGGTAAATAATCTCTTTCTCATAAAGAAACCATATCTTCTGAGGATGAGTGAGGGAAGTTTGGTGACTGAGCATTTAAATGTGTTTAATACCATTTTAATCTAGTTATCTTCTATGGATATTAAAATCACTGAGGAGGAGAAATGTGTTATCCTATTATGTTCTTTTCCAGACTCCTGGGATAGATTAGTCATGGTTGTAGGGAGAAATTCAACCATAATAGCGCTAGAAGACGTGGTTTCATATTTACTGTCAGAAGAAATGAGAAGGAAGAACATGGAAGGATCGACCAAATATGCATTAATGGTGAGAGGTAGACCGATTGATAGAGATAAAGACAAATTATCTTGTAGAAAGGCTAAGTCCAACGGTTGATCTAAATCCCCTATTCAGTCAACGATAAGATGCTAGAAATGTGGTATAGTTGGGCATTACAAAAGGGAGTGCAAGTCGAAGGAAATGGAAGTCAGTACAAGATCCAATGAGAAGCAGTCGATTGAGAGAAAGATGACTCCAAATAAGGGAGGCGATGTGTACCTGGTGTCGACTAGTACACAGTCGAATCAAGATATTTGGTTAATCGACTCAGGAGCATCCTATGATATGACACCACATAGAGAATGGTTCTGTGAATATGAACGATATGAAGGAGGAGATGTGTTCTTGGGGGATGACTCGAAAACCAAAATTGTCGGACAAGGAAGAGTTCGACTGATACTGTAGGATGGGAGGAGTAGAATACTTCCAAGTGTGCTACTCATGCCAGGTTTGGAAAGAAACCTAATATCTGTCAGTAAGATGAGTAATTCAAGAGTGCACACTCTATTTCATAAGGATACATGCCACATGGTCAGAGGTGTGATGGTCATAATGAAAGGAGTTTGGATTGGAACTCTATACAAGTTATTAGGGAATGTCGAATCAACTGCATGCAACGACATCAGTGTTCCTAAATTCGACTCGACTTCGAATGCACCCTGCTCCTGTCTTTCCTCCTGCCTCTTTAGTGGCTGCCCTTGGGTTTTCCTTTGTCTCTCCCGCCTTCACCTATGCAACCGTTTTCTATGCCTTTGCTTTAGTAGGATAATAAAAAAGTGGGAAAGAGCTAGTAGTATGTACCAAAAGTTGGAACGCTTGGCGATGTACCAAAAGTGGGAACTACCCGGAAACATCAATTGGTGCTGCTTCTTGCTTTGTTGCTGGATCAACTTTTGGTCCTGATATGAATGGAACTGGATATGCTCCTGCTCCTGGCTAGGACTAAACTGGCGCAAATGCTTCCTTTGTATCCGGGACTAGATCCGACGAGGATGCTTACTAAGCAATAGAAACTGCATCTCGGTCTGCTCCTGGTTATGAAACCGACTCGACTCGACTTGGGTTGAGTCAATTCAAACTATCTCGACAAGTCATCATAAAGTTGACCCAACCATGCCATGGCACGAGAGGATGGGACATATTGGAGAAAAAAGAATTCGATCAATGCATAACAAAGGTATGGTCAAATATTTTCCTAAATGTAATTTAGAAGTTGACTTTTGTGAACATTGCATATATGGAAAACAAATTCGGGTGAGGTTCCCATATGGAGCGACAAGGGCAAAGAGGATTCTAGAGTTGGTTCATAGTGATGTTTTTGGCCCTCTTTTAGTGCCTTCACTTGGTGGATCTTTGTATTATGTCTCCTTCATAGATGATTTCTATAGGAAGAGATGGATATATTTCCTGAGGAAGAAAGTAGAGGTTTTTAATAAATTCAAAGAGTTTAAATATCTTGTATAAAACCAAACAGATAAGAAGATTAAGGTGCTAAAAACTAACAACAGTGATGAATTTTGTGGAAAAGAATTTGATTAGTTATGCAAGAAGTGTGGCATAGCATTCCAAAATATCACACCATATACCCAAAAACAAAATGGAGTTGCTGAGAGAATGAACATAACATTGATAGACAAGGCAAGGAGCATGCTTAATGGTGTTGGGATCACACACGAATTCTAGGCGGAGGAAGTAGACACTGCAAAATATCTGTTGAATATGTCTCCTTCATCAGTTCTAATTGACACGAATCCACATGAGGTATGGTTTGGTAAGAATCCTTTGGTCTCACATATCAAAGTATTTGGTTGTGATGAATTTGTACATGTTCCCAAGGAAAAGAGGAGCAAGCTCGACAATAAGGCATTCAAGTGTATTTTCATTGGATAAAAAGAAGGAATGAAAGGATATAAGCTCTGGGATCCTGCATCAAGGAAAAAAATATGTAGTTGAGATGTGGTCTTCAAAGAAGTCGGAAGGAAGTTTGAGGCTGAAGAAATTGTTCAGACCGAGAATAATCCAGAGAAGGTGTAGTTTGAACTGAGGAGTGAAGAAAATGATTTAGATGAGTCGACTGAATCAAAAGAAGAGGTGGAACAACCGACCCATGTTGTAAGGAGGTCAAAAAAAGTAAGAAAACTAGTTGAAAGGTATAGTCTGCCCAACTTCCATTCCACATTTGTGTTAACTGCCACCGACGATGATCCCAAGTCGGTCTGGGAGGAAACCCACTCAGTAGAGGGAAAAATCTAGAAGGACGCCATGGTCGAAGAGATGGAATCCTTGCAAAAGAATGAGCCATGTGATTTAGTTGAATTACCTAGTGGAAGAAATATTGTTGGTAGAAAATGGGTATTCAAAAAGAAGATGAATGCAACAACAGGTCAAGTCGAGAAATTCAAAGCTCGACTGGTAGTGAAAGGATATTCCCAAGTCGAAGGAGTCGACTTTGGTGAGATTTTTTCCCCTGTTGCAAAATTAACCTCCATTATAGTACTAAGGTCTCTGGATGTAGCATTTGATAGAGAAATAGAACAAATGGATGTAAAGACAACGTTCATCCATGAGGATCTGGAAGAATAAATCTACATGAAACAACCTGAAGGATTTGTAGTAAAGGGAAAGAAAGATTTGGCATGCAAACTGAAAAGATCCCTCTATGGTCTAAAGAAATCACCAAGGATGTGGTACCAAAAGTTCCACACATACATCCTTAGTTTGGGGTTTGTGAGAAGAAAAGATGATCACTGCATATATTCCAAAGAAGAAGGTGAGAATTTCATATATGTAGCTTTGTATGTTGAGGACATGTTGCTGATTGGAAACAACATGAATGCAATAAAGGAGGTGAAGAGGCAAATATCCTCCAAGTTTGACTTGAAAGATCTCGGTGCAACGAAATTCATTATGAGAATGGAGATTGTTGTTACTAGAGATTTCTCTTGGCCGCAAAAGAGAAACTCTAGCTCATTTTTAAGTAAATAATGATGTCTGGTTTGGAGTCTAAGGATTTTTATCAGGGCTTCAATGAGCATTCCAATAACTAAAAACCAGAAATGGAGAGGCATGATCTCATCTACTAAATCCTTAAGATTCTTAAATATTGGATGGAAGATCTGAGATAAACAAAGTCGAATAAGTAATCCATGTATCCAATGATGATAAATCTGGTCTTCCTGTTCGATAGAGGAATAACACAAAATTCATTAAGGTTGCACTTCATTTTTGGAAAATAAACATACAAAACTAAAGCATAGGTCTTGTTTTTCTTACAACAAAATAGAGGAAAAACTACACTTTAGTAGATGATTTTAAGTCTGTTGCAACATATGTTGTACTATATAACATCAATCACAACCTAAATAAATCTATGAGTAGAATAAGGAGAAATGAAAACACATAAACAAATTACGGGAAAAGACAAAATATAGTGAAAGAATATCTCATAATCTCTTCATTCCTGAAAAATATTTTTATTAAAAAGACTCTCATTACATTTAAAACTCCAAAATCCCTAAGGCTGCCAACCCCTTAACTATCTTCTGTTGTTGATTTTACCCCCTTTGAATGTTGAACCAAATGCTAACCTCAAGCGATCAATCCTGGAACTCTTGCCTAATGCTGCCTCAAAATATGGAATTAGTTTCTCAACTGTTACTTGGAAATCTGCTTCAAATTTAGAAGTAATTGCAGGAAAACTGGAATTACTGGATCGATTCTGAGCCTATCCATTCAATGCTTAAATGTTGGATTTGATTTTGATTTTCTTAAATTGTTGACTAAATAACAGGTTTGGTACCTTGCTATCCAATATACTCCGCCATCTGCTTAATTAAGTCACCAAACTATATTATTCCCTGATTTGTAGAAAAGTAATATCACTCTTGCAGGAAAGAAAAGTCACACTTGTGAAATTTAAATCACACTTGCAAAAAGTAAATCACACTTGTTAAAATTAAATCAAGCTTGTGGAAAGTAAATATCACTTGTGAAATTTAAATCACACTTGAAAAAAGTAAATCTTGCTGAAATTAAATCAAGCTTGCGGAAAATAAATCTCACTTGCAGAATTTAAATCACACTTGCAGAAAGTAAATCACACTTGTTGAAATTAAGTCACACTTGTAGAAAGGAAATCACTCTTGCAAAAGTAAAATTATGCTATGATCTTCTGGTGACTTTCTCAAGTATAATAATGATATTGTTTTATTGTAACAATTACATGTTCGAACATTCAACAACAATTCAATATAATATCAATCCCAAACTGTTGAAAATTAAAACTATCACAAGTTAGAAAGCAAAAAAATGAAGTGCAACTACAAGCAGAGTTGCAACACGAAATAAATCACAGTAATTTGAGTTGTAGAAATGCGAGTTACAACAATGAAGCTTCAATGCAAAGGAATTTACAACAATGTAAGTTGAAACAACCAAGATGAAACTCAAGAGGTTTTAACAATGCAAATCGTAGCAACCGGGATTACAACCACAAAGCTATAGTGAGAAGGCTACAACGATGCGAACAATAGGAGTTTTAGTAACGTATATGATTGCAACTTTCATAATTCAAATCGACACTGAATTGAAACTCACGTTACAAGGAAACTAAACATCAACCACACTTGAATTGTGATGATCTATTTTACGAATCTGGAATTGCAACAAATTGAGAAAAACAAAACAACTATGGAATAAAATGAACATAATTGAAATGATAGATCCTATTGTTTAATATATAGTTAGTACTTGACTGAGGGGGGCTTAACCCCTTAGAGAAGGCACTGAGCTACAAAATCAAAATCTCACGATCACCAACACATCAACACGTGAAAAAGAGGAGAACATAAATTATATTGTAGAATTCTGAAAGTTACAAAAACAATCGAATGTTATTGCTAGAATAATTCTTCTTCCCTTAGCTCAAGGGAGCTAGGGTGTTTATATAGTACAATTGATATCTAAATTAGAACAAAAGGGATGGATGGATATCCATGAGAATTGGTAGTTCATCCATTCACATTGAAATTGTTGATTTTTAGTAAGAATTGAGCATGTGCTGATTCCGTTTAGTTGAGAAACAATTGGTAAGAAAATCGATTTTTATTTTGGTTGTCCACCTGTCTCCTATCGCTTTCAATGTGAGGATATTTTCCTAACTACCATTTTTAGTGTTGATTGATGTGCTGACATAATTTGTACTTGGAATCGCAGTAATGGTAGACTCGAAGTCATGACGACAGAGAGTGTTCTTGGAGTTGCAACCATTGTCCAGGGTTGCAACAACAAAGAGTGCACTTGGAGTTGTGGCAACTGGATTGTGCCTGGAATCACAAAAATAGAGAGGGGTTGAAGCCACTGTGAGGAGTTGCATCTAATGTATTACTCCTATGTAGCAATATTAGTACATGAAAGTAGCAAGTTCCTTTAAGAAACATGCAAGAATAACGTATAAATGGCATATGGGGAAAGATTTGTACCTTAATGAAAAGTAAGGCCAAACTAGATAAGGAAAGTATCAAAAATGAAGTGATCAATGGAAAATGGTAAGCAAAAGAGTATTATATGGGTGTTGAAAGTATGCCAATTTAGGCACCCGTCAATAGTGATATTTGATTGATGAGTGAGTAGTTGTAGTCTCTCTTCCTTATTTTCATTTATTTCCAACAATTCCTCTATAAAACATTGTGTTGCAACTCTGGCATTTTCTCATTGTTGCAACTCTATTGTCGCCACTCTATGTCAACATTACAAAACCTTATCCCCTGATTGACTAATGTATAGTTGTAGCATCTTTCACTCATTTTCATTTATTTCCATCAATTCCTTTATTTAAATTTTGTTGTAGCATTAATATTGTCCTTGTTGCAATTCTGGTTGTTGCAGTTCGTGTTGTTGTAACTCATGTTGTTGCAACTCTTATTGTTGCAAATCTGGCTGTTACAACTCTTGTTGCTACAACTCTCACTATTTCAACTCTGCATCTAGCTTTCTAATTAACAATTGTGTGGTTTGCAAATCAAGATAGTTTATTTACCTTGTTTACAAGCACAATATGGTTTGATTATCACAACTTGAGGTTTGATGCATCTCAATACATGAGTCATAACATATCTATCACAATAATCAAGATCGACTTAATACTTGGACAAGTCACCTTTACTTTCCTTCAAGAGTGATTTACTTTTGCGCAAGTGTAGTTTACTTTGCTGCAAGAGTTATTTACTTTTTTCGCAAGTGTGATTTACTTTCCTCGAAGACTGATTTACTTTTCCACAAGTGTGATTTACTTTTCTGCAAGTGTGATTTACTTTACTGCAAGTGTGTCATTTACTTTTCTGCAATGTGTGCTTTCATTTCTACAAGTGTGGATTTGGTGTAGTTTAATTCAATGACTTTCTAGAGAATTTTTGGTATCTTTCCTTGTGACATTCATTTGAAAGTGCTACAACTCATTGAAAATTGCAGCATTATACTTGCATATACAGTGCAGGATAGTTCACAAGTTTAATACGACCTCAAATTGATAAATTAAATGCCCAACTCTTCAGTTTCTTACTAAATTAACTAGAGAGTAATCAAAAAGTCCGTCATTTTGGCTTCGTTGTCAAGGATATGTCAAAAGTATAGTTGTTGTTTGTATTTTTATTACAGTAGACTGAGTGATATGCTTTCTATTCAACAATTCATAGAATGCCTTTCTAATATTTTCTATGCACAAAGTTAGAGATAAAAAATGTAGATTCAATAGTTCATCCAAAATCCCCCGTAAAGCTAACAATTCTAGTCACTCTCAAGAGGGAAAGGAGCACAGTTATCCAAACTATTTGTCACCAAAAACAAGTTCCATTAACAAAAGGAGACCTGATACCTCCACCCAAGAATCTGAGACTGTACAGGGTTCAATGCATATAGAGATCCAACCTTTAGAAGATTTCATCAGTGAACAATACCACTCTGGGGAGATCATATTTCCTGAAGCACCTTTAGAGACAAAAGACAACCCTCAAAGAGAGATGGCACATGAAGTTGTTAAGGAGGATACCTCTACCTTCAAAATTCCAATTAGAGGATCAAATGGAGAGACCAAAATGAATAATATCCCTCATTTATCCTTGTCAAATTTTCATGGTCTATCGAAAGAAGATCCCGACACCTTCCTCTTTGAATTTGACATACTTTGAAGAAGTTATGATTGTGTGTCAGATGTCTAGAAATTGAAACTTTTCCTTTCCACACTCAAGAACAGTGCAATACGTTGGTTCATGGGTCTTGGTAGGGACGACATCTGCACATGGGACCAGATGATGAAGACATTCTTGGAAAAGTACCAATATTACTGTAATTCTAAAGAAAGGAGGGAGGATTCTTTAGGATGATACAATAGGAAGGTGAAAGCCTTGAGGATTATGTCGAAATATTCAACTATAATTTTCAGAGGATAAGGTGAGGAGATTTGGCTCCCGAGACACAACATGTCTTATTCTTGAGAGGAATCTAAGATATTTGCATTGAAATTCTCAACTTAATGGGCAGAGGAGAAGTTGCTCAGTTAGATTATGATGTTATCTTGGAACTTTGTCACAAATATTTCAGAGGTACTTCAAAAATAGGCAAAGGACCAACATATATATTAACAAGGACTAGTAATACAATCGCAGGTGGAGTCACAAGAGTAGAGATCATGAACATGTTAGAGGACTTCAAGACTGATATACTTGGTTCCTTTAGCTCCCAGTTCGATACACTACAAATGCAGAAGAAGAGAGAAGAGGCAGAACAAGCATTGGCCATCTTTTGCCCAAAATGCAGAACAAAACACCCATGGAAGGAATGTCCATTGGACCAAATTGAGGTTTCTGGAATATATAGTGAGGACCATGCTACTTGCAACTGTCCATCCTTACCATGAATGAAATCCATCTATCAGAAAGCTGAGGAACCATAGCAACTATGCTTTGTCTCTCAGAAGCGACCATGGCAACCTAGACCTCAAGGTATGGTTCAAGACTAATCTTAGTATTTTAATTCATATTGGACTAACCCTTCCTTGCAATATACTTCTCAGCCATGGTGTCTTCCAACACAATCATGGATGGCTCCTCCTCCAAACCAGTTATCGAAATAAGGGTGGATAAATCCCACTTTAAGAGGCCCTCAACAAGACATAACAAATCCACCCATGCAACTTCTCCTCCCTCCTTAGATGCAGGAATCCACATCCACCCCTCCTCGACCATAATTACCTACACAAACCATCCCTAACCCTAATAATAGAAGGACATCCCAACCAACACAAGTTGTCAAACTTGATGCCTACCCTACCTATTCCATCTCTTCCTTGGACTGTAATGATATTCATGTTCGATCCGGGAAGACATTAATCAAGGACCAACCTCTTGTTTGTATTGAATATTTGAATGAGAATGTCTGAAATGAAGAAACAAAACAAGAAAAATCTCATGAATCCTTGAAAGTTGATCATGCCCACTGTGAACTTCAAAACCCACCCTATCTAGAAGGATTAAACCTAGAGAATCCTTTTACTCAACCTAAGTTTGAATTCTTATGGGAACTCAAGAATACATGTGTTAAAATACCACTCTTCCAAGCCATCAAAGATGTCCCTATCTATTTGAAAGTGGTACAAGAACTTTTTTTAAGGAAACCCATTAGAAAAATGAAGGATCCCCAAACTATCCATGTTATGAGTAAATTGTCAGACTCAATGATGGGAGGGTGTTCTCGCGGCCAAATACTCTGACCCTGGAAGCCTGATAGTTAATGTAAAAATTAATAATACACTCATTAGTAACACATTAATTGACCTTGGTGTTTCCAACAATGTTATGATGTGTGAGACCATAGAAACCTTAGGATTCATCAGTGTTAAGGAAACCCCAATCGTACTCCAACTCGTTGACAGATCAACTATCAAAACAGAGGGAATCTTAGAAGACATACTAATCTCCATAGATTAATGGGAATATCCCATCGACTTTATGATCCTACAACCCAAAACCTCTCTAGGGTGGTATCCTTTAATCCCAGGAAGGCTTTGGATATCCACTGTTGATGCTTACATCGATTGTAGCTAGGAAAACATGACCATTTCCCATGGGACCTATACAAAACAATTAACCCAATATCCTCCTGCCAAACCCGACATAGATTTTCAAAAACCACTCTAGATTGACGGAGAAGATAGTGATGGAGAAGGAGAAGCTCATAGATTCCTCTCTATAGATCAGTACCTAGCAAATCATAGAGAAAACAAAGTACGATGAAATCAATGGTTTCATAGATTCTTCTTCCATAGCCAACTCACATGTTCTTGAACATGTTATGCATCTAGAAACACATGCTTCCCTTGCCTCAATAGGCATATCACTTGTAGAACACAATTCCTCACTTGGAAAATATCAAGAGTTTGCTACAAAAATTATAGAAATCAACACTAGGAAAACCTTGAAAATCAACCAAGGACCGACTGTACAACAAAAAGAGAGACTGGTTAAAGTGATACAAAAGCACAATGATTCCTTTTCCTGGGACTAATCTGACATGAAGGGAATCCATCCTGAATTATGCACACACCATATGTACATTAAAGAAGGATCTAGACCCATCTATCAACCCCAACGCCAAATGAATCTGACATTGAAGGACATAGTTAAGGAAGAGCTATAGAAATCACTCACAACCAAATTTATCTACCCAATTTCTGACACCCAATGGGTCTCCCCTCTAGTCATGGTACCAAAGAAGAATGGTAAATGGATAATTTGTGTGGACTATTGAGAACTCAACAAAGCAACACACAAGGACCATTTCCCACTTCCATTGATTGACTAGGTCCTGAATACATTAGCAGGGAAGAAACACTTTTCTTTCCCCAATGGATTCAACAGGTATAACCATATCTAGATCATACCCGAGGATCAAGACAAAACAACGTTAACCTGTCCACGAGGGACATTTTCCTATCGTGTTCTGCCATTCAGGTTATGTAATGCTCCTTCAACCTTTCAAAGAGTTGTAATTGGTACAATTTTGATTTAATTCATGATCGTGTGGAAATATATATGGATGACTTTACAACATATTGTGATGAATTTGATGAGGCATTGGAAAATTTAGAGAAAACATTGATAAGGTGTAAAGAATCGAATGTTTCCCTCATCAATGAGAAACGTGCAATGATGTTAATTGATGGCATCATATTAGGGAACCAAATCTCAGTTAAAGGTATCCAAGTGGATCCGATGAAAATGAAGGTAATATTAAACTTTCTGATTCCGTGTTCACAAAAACAAGTATGAAGTTTTTTAGGATATGTTGATTACCATCATTTATTTATTAAAAATTTCTCATGATTTCCTCATCTATTGTTTGCTTTGCTTAACAAAGATTTTGAGCTTTTGTGGACATAAAGTTTCCAACATGCACTTGAAGAACTAAAAACTAAGATGTTTGAGGCTCCTATTTTAAGGGGGCTCGATTCGTCCCTCCCATTCCATATTTCTACGGACGCATCAAACACCACCATTGGAGTTGTTCTAGGAAAACAAGAAGGAAATGATCCATACGCGATCTATTACGTTAGCAAAAATATCTGATCCACATAACTAAATTATACAGTAATAGAGAAAGATTTTCTTGTGGTAATCCATGCAATTAATAAATTTTGACATTACATCACAATATATCCAATAATATTGCACATTGGCCATGCTACCATAAAATATTTAATGAACAAACCTATCACTAATGGCAGGGTAACTAGGTGGTTATTGTTACTATAGGAATATGATGAGCACCTATTTGCCGTTTCTACTTACTCTCCTTGGTTCATAGATATCGCTAATTACCTAGCTACAAGTAGACTTCCACATCATTTATCTACAAAAGAGTGACATAATATTATCAAACAATGTTGGATATTCTCATGGATCAAAGGTTGTCTCTTCTACACAGGATTAGATCTTATCATCAAAAGATGCGTGCGATAAGACGAGATCTATGAGATCTTGAAATATTTCCATGATGGTCCATGTGGGGGAATTTGCAGACAAAAGGACTAGGTACAAGGTACTTCATCAAGGGTACTATTGGCCCACTATATTCAACAATGCCAAGGAATATGTAAAGAGGTGTGATAGTTTCCAACGCATGGGAAGACCAATGCAATCAAATGATATTTCGTTACAACCACAACTGAAATTGGAACCCTTCGATAAATGCGCCCTAGAATTAGTAGGGATGATCAATCCTCCCTCCCACCATAAATCCTACATTCTAGTATGCACAGACTATGTCACAAAATGGATGGAATCCAAGGCACTCCTGGCTACGAAATAATAAGTAGTAGTGGGATTTATTCATGAAGAAATCTTCAACAGATTTGGGATACCTCGGGAAATAGTTATTAATGGAGGAACTCAATTCACTTCAAGACTCATTATAGACTTAATGGACAAATACAAGATCAAACAAAGGGTTACCACACCATATCACCTGCATGCCAATGGACATGTAGATGGGACAAACAAAAATATTGAGGCCATCATCACCAAGACTATTAGATTACACCTCAAGGATTGGTTTGAAGGACTCCCTGAATCTCTATGGGCCTACCAGACGACATGGAGGACTACCACCAGTTGCACCCCATATGAATTGGTGTATGGAAAAGGGTATTATTTCCTATTGAAATAGAGATCCGGACACTTAGAACAGTTGTACAACTTGGAATGGACTTAACTAAAGCTTAGAAACAAAGACTCCTCCAGATCAATGAACTAGACGAACTTCGCCAGGATGCCTTGCACCACATAATAGTAATACGTCATCAAAGAGATCGATGGAATGACAAGTTCACAAGAAGAAGAAATTCAAAGTTGGAGATTGGGCCTTGTTATTTTACTCCAGGTTCAAAGATTTTAGAAGGAAGTTTCACACTCGATGGCTTAGGCCTTATAAGATTGATACTATGTATGACAACATAGCCATCAAACTTTGTACCATTGACGATGAGAGAACTCCTCTGATGGAAAATGGACACAGGATTCGATTATATCATAAAACTCTATCCAAGGAAGCCTTTTTGAAGAGGATCACTAGTGGATGACCCGACAATGATCTGGAGATTGTTAACAAGGGGGGAACTCCTACTGAATTATTCATTCATGTTAAATAATAATAATAATACACCCATGTATGAAAACCTTTAGGGGCATGCTTTTGGAAAATGAGCTTATGATGGTGCATGGCATGCTAAAAAAAGAAAAAACGAGAGAAAGAAAGAAGGGAACTTCACAGCTTCAAAGTTTTTAATAAAGTTTTGTTTTTATAATAAAGTCCTTTTTGGGATATGCAAGAGAGAATAATTTCATTGCTACAACTCTAGTTGCTTCAACTTCAATTGTTGGTACTCCGGTTGTTGCAACTCTGGTTGTTGCAACTCCTATTGCTGCAATTTTGACTTGCTCCAACTCCTATTAATGCAACCTCTGTTTCTTCAACTCCTATTGTTGCAACTCATGTTGTTACGACTCTTGTTGCTGCGACTCATTCTACTGTAAATCTTGTTGTTGCAACTCATTGTGCTGCAACTCTACATATCAACATTACAACTCCACTGCTAAAGTACCAAAACCAATTTGAACGAAGACGACTCCAAGATACCATGTCAAGCCATAGTCTTATCCCACACATTGATTCTAATCTTGATCCAGGTGGATATTAGTGGCCACCCACTTATTCCACTGACTCAAAGACCAATTTCCATTTTGGCATTTTTCCTAGTTTTTCGGGTCCTAAACTTATGGGGCCATTTTGTGGCCCTAAACAATGTTTTTTGGGCCCTCCATAGTCACATTGTAGGATTTATCCAGAGTGTGACAATAAAATGTGTATTCCTCAGATAGTTATTTCCAACGAGCTATCATGCGCCTAAAACATAGATCATATGTAAAAGTTACGACCCCGATAAGTTGATGTACCAAGTTACCCCATCAGGGCCCACATGACTTTTGACGCTTCATCTCCTAGGGTTAGGTTTTTGGATGTTTAGGGTTTTCTCACTTATTATTTATGTTAAAAATGCCTTTGGAGCCTCATTGTCACCAACTTCTTACAAATGAGCGTAGTTGACACATATGTTCTCAGAGATAAGTTACCACCATTCTAGATAGCTTGTGTGCTTTTGCATTTTATAGTATTTTGTATTTTAGACAATCATTAATAGAATCTAAGATTTATTGTATCACTGTGTTCATTTCCATATCTTTGTGTAGTTATTTGTTATATATTTTCCTTCACATTGTTCCTAAAATAATGTGGATCAGTGGTATTTGAGCGGTCTGCTCCTTGTCGTCCTCAGTGCATGTCCCTGACGAGGTCAGGGTATAGAGAGTTGGGTCTCGATCTTGTATCTCTTGAGGAAAACCACTCTCGCATGCCTAAATGACCTTCCATGGTGGAAGAAAAGAGGGACAACGAGATAGGATATCCTTTCAAACTTTTTCTCGAGGAATCCCTTGTGCGAAAAAGGAACGTGATGATGGATAATTTCATCTAGATCCTTTGACAATTGTTGGAAACAATGGAGGCACCTTCAACCAGCAATGAATTTGGAGGTGCGACGCCCTTCAAGGTACAAGTTAACTTTGATATTCCTTTATTTGAAGGCCAGATAGATGTCGACGCTTTGGAAAATGGTTAAATCTGCTAGAGGGTTATTACTCTGTCCACAATTTTTCCAACAATGAAAAGATCACCTTCGCACTCCTTAAGGACCTTCCCCATGTCAGATATTGGTGGGAGACCTACTATGAGCAACATGTCAAGGATGATTCTTGAATTTTTGGGCTAGGACCCACTTGGATGGATTTTGTTGATGCCCTCAAGGAACAATATTACCCTGTTGGAAGTTATGATGACCAATACACAAGATGGATCACACTTCACCAAGAGAGGGGCCAAACGGTGTTAGAATTCACAAATACTTTCCATACTTCGAGAAGAATCTGGTCCTAAAATATCACGGGGCTATGCACATGTACATCCAAATCGAAATGGAGTTTCTGGACATCTCGTCATTGGGAGTCTCTTATCGATATGTTGTCAAAATCGAGCAGAATTCAAGCAGCAGAACAAGCAGGAGTTCGGGTCTGCAAATCCACAATAGCCAAAGTATGGTAAGGGTGGCCCTAACTCCCAGGCCAAATAATAGAGAAATGATGGCCAACCCTAGGATAACCATCCCAAGCCACCAAAAGAGAAGGGTAATGGGAAGTCGAAGGAAACTGAAAAATGGTGCGAGTTCCACAAAATCTCTTGGCACAATATTGATGAATGTCACTCCAAACAATCATTGTTGGTTGAGATGAAATTCCCAGGGTCAGATGTTGACTGAGACTCTGATTCCAAGCCAGAAAAGTGAATATGGATCATTGATGTAGAACCTGGTGTCACTAGCGCTACCATAAAAGTCTAACCAAAGGAACCAGAGGAGCCTGAAGAAGGGGAATGTCTTTTCCACTCACAGATGTGGGTGAAGGGAATCCCACTCCATTTCATTGTTGACAGCGGTGGCCATAAGAAATTGATCTGAGCAAAGATTTTCAATAGGTTGAACTTGACAACGATGCAACATCCTCAACCATACACCATCGGTTGGCTCAGTCAGGGATGGGACATCCGCATCAGTCAACAATGTCACATGCACTATGACATCAAACCCTTCAAAGAAGAGGTATTGTGTGATGTTTTCCCACTTGAATTTTGTGATTTTTTGCTAGGAAAACTATATATGTGAAAGCGTCATGTTGTTTATGAATCTAGGCCCCGTAGTGTCATTATTACTTTGGGAGATCAACTCTATAGGGTACCGAAGGTAGTACCAAATATTGCGGTGTCTTTGATCTCTACGAAGTAGTGCAGAAAGGTGGTATCTCAGACCGAGATATTTATCCTTTGTATGGTTCGATCAGAAGGTGAACAAAAGATCATTGTAACCACCAAAACCTCTGCACAAGGTCTCTCTTCCCAACAACAACAAGTGGACGGAATAGTCAAGGAGTACAAAGACATATTTGCCTTGCTTATTGGGGTGCATGTGCATTGTCAGGTAAAGCACTCAATTGATCTAACACCTAGTGTTCCTATGCCTAACAACCCTATATACAAGTGTTTAGTTATGGAGAATGAAAAAATCAAATTCCAAATCAAAGAGATAATTCTGAAGGGCCACATCCACTAGTACATATTGTAAAAATTCCGACGTTTTATTTGCGGCGTTATGGACAAAATTGTCCATATTGTCGCAAAATAGAGGAAATTAAAAAAAAAAAAATTCATGTTGCCCAATAACGTCGGTGTTGCCATGTTGACGTCTCTCTTGCCACGTTAACGTCTCTCTTGCCATGTTAACGTCTCTCTTTCCACGTTAATGTCACTCTTGCCATGTTTTCCACTGGAACGTCTCTCTTGCCACGTTTTCCACTGGAACGTCTCTCTTGCCACGTTTGTGAAGATATATGTCGCAATTGTGACGTTTTGGAAACTAGGTTTTCCCCTCCAACGGTGACCTTAGTATGTTCACCAAGTCAAAATACCAACGGTCACTTAGGACTTTTTTACGTCGAAATTGCGACGTTACAAAATCTATAAATATGTTTCATTTGACGGATGTTGCGACAAGTTTGCTATAATGACGACATTTGAAAAAGGGTTTGTGGGTCTTCTCGGCGAACAAAAAATAGATATTTGTTTCAGTATAAGTCTGTGGGGAAGAATGTCAGAAAACATTAGAGCTGAATGGGTTCAATGTCATTCAGCATGCCATCTTCAAAATCTTACTTCTTGATCTTGTTTGCATCA
>ML781524.1:334883-371460 GCA_009831015.1 Picea engelmannii | reverse complement strand
AGACACATGCCTTGATGATATGTGAGGGTTTCAATACTCAAGGATGCCTGACGTCCCCGCATAATCTTTGACATCCTCCGTGTTTTCATGAACCTTCATTATGCGGTCTCATTTTCATCATTCATCATTCCCATTTAAAGAATGTTGGTTGGAACTCTCTTGAAATGTCCTAGAATGTCTTCCAACACGCCCATCTGCAATATCATCAACCGACCCGACATAGTGAGCAGTGAATGGGGCCAACGTTGAAATTTCTTCAAAATGTGACTGTATTTGTTGAAATTTTACATGGTTAGACTAGGCGGATGCATTGATGGTATGGGAGGGTTTTAAGACTCAGTGAAATCATTGAGATTGAATATTCATGTTTTGATATGAAATAGGAAACTAAAATTGAGATTTAATTTATTAAATTTTCACCTAATTCTAGGTGATAAAATCTTTTATAAATACAGGGTGCCCAGTTCTCTATAAATACAGGGCACCAATTCTCATTATTCATCATCTCAACAGTTGCAAAGAGAGCCAAAGTTCCTCACCTTGAGGGAGCCCAATTGTTCTCGTACAGAAGGATGGATCATGGAAACTTTGTATTGATTATAGATCCCTGAACAAGATCACAGTCAAGAACTGGTACCCAATTCCCTAGATTGATGATCTTCTTGATTAGCTCAAGGGAGCCAAGTTTTTTCGTAAAATTGATCTGAAGTTAGGTTAACACTAGGTGTCGATTGAGACCACTACTCTCCCAAAATTCTCTCTAATCCTAAATCCTTTGCATTCATCCATCCATGTTTCCACATACTAGTGTTCAAAGGATCTGTTGCATCAAATAGAACAATGATGCCAAGATCATTGAACTTAATATTCAATCCCTAAGGAAGATGTAGTTCCCAACACACCTCATCCAAGAGTCAAATCTCAATCTCACCTTGTTACCATCACCAATTCTCCAAGAAAGCCAATTCCCTACAATAGGAAAGCAATGGAATAAATATTTCCATATTATAGAGGCATTTGCAATTGATTTAACTGGCATCCTAATCCATTCATCAAAATACATCGGGTCCAAGGATTTTTTAGAGATAACATTGTGTCAGAGATCCACATTGTTGAAAAGTCTCCAAAGACTTTTAACAGCTAAGGCCTTCCTAGAGTGATGTTTTTTTATAAACCCCATCCACCAACTTCCTTTGTCTTAGCTATTCTCTTCCAATTAATTGGCGTCGTTCTATCTTTTTTCTTTCTACCTATCCATAAGAAATGAAAACATTTTTTCCTTATTTTTTCAAGCATGCCCACAATTATATCTACCCTTAAAAGTCAGTACATTGGGATAGCTTCAAGAACAGATTTGACCATTGTCAACCTTCCACCAATGGAAAACCACCAATTACACCATGTAGTAACCATTTTTTCAACCTTTTAGTATAACTAGATCTAATCACAAAACTCATAACCATTTGGCTTAAGCATAAAACCCGAGTATTTGAAGTCTTTATTAAACTTAGTGTTTCAAAAAGAAAAAAAATGACTATTATGTCTTCTTGACCATGTTGAACCTTGTAAAATTAAATAACATATTTCTATGCATTGATTTCCATCCTAGTGGTTTTACAATATGATTCCAATATTTCCTTAAATTTCAAGGCTTTTCTAAATGTGCCATCCCAAACAACAACACATCATATACAAAATAGAAATGAGACAAAGCCAAGAGCCTTCCAATATTCATGCATTTGATCGATCCATTTCTATTATATTAATTCACCAACGTACTCAATCCTTTTGCAATTATAAGGAACCAAAGAGGAGACAAAAAACAACTAGATGAAAGGCCTCTAGAAGGTTTAAAAAGACTTGAGGCCAATCCATGGATTATAACTAAGAAAGTAAAAAAAATTGGGACAAGCCATTATCCAATGGACAAAAGGAACATTATACCCTGTATGGATGAGAATTATAAGCGTTGGAAATATCGATTTTAATCACCATAACTTCCATCATCTCAACCTTAACCCAATGGAGGGATTCTTGTGCTACCCCTATTGCATCATGAATTTCTGCAATCCTTAAAAAATCAAATTTCTCTTCTAAAGTAGTGTTGGAGAAGACTCTCTTCAATCTTGTGGCAATGATTTTCAAGTTGATTTTATAAAGGGAATTATAGAGAGAGATGGGTCTAAATTCCTTAAAAATTTTTGGATCATCTCTTCTGGGAATTTAAGCTATGATGGTAGAATCCAAGAACTTTTCTTGACAATTTGGATTCTTCAACCACTTTTCTTTCGCTCATGATAAAATTTCTCTTTTGAATCTTAAATTATCTATAAATCGAAACATTATTAACTCATGCACATAGTAAGAAAGATGCCTTCATTCTTCCTTTACCATTTTGACAAGTTTCTCATCTTCCAACCAATGGATTAAATTTGAAAGGTCTAGATGGTTTGTTTTGAACTTTTTCTCCATGTAAAAATATTGGACATTTATTTGAGAGACCGCCATGGCCAATCCAAGTTTTGAACCTTTCATAAGTAAAACCAAAAAATGGTCAAGTCTCTTTGAGATTTCTTTGTTGTTTGATCTTTGATTCCTCCATGTTGGAAAAATACTCGTAGTTTCCACATCATACAACCCAAAATCCTCTATATTATGGAGTGGATTTCTAGAGGATCCATTATGGTATCTTTTCCCATATTCTAATGCCTTTGGTAAGAAAGTTCAAACCCCCACCTAAGATTATATACTTCTCTTAAGACAACCCTAGTAAAAGAATCATCCCAAAATTCTTTCCTTTCAATGTAGCGACCATAAATATCAACTCGTGGAAACTTCTTACCATAATCCAAAGAGTGATGTCCAAATGCCAATAGAGATCAAGAGTGATTGAGAAACTAAAGAGATGTGTTCCAACCAATTATAATACTATATTTATCATTTAAATCTAATCCTACAAATTACTTATTTTTTAAGAAAGAAGCAAGAATACATTTGGAACAATCTACATTTAACATAGTTTTGTTAATCAAGATAATGTATGGCTTGTGAAACTTGCAAAAGCGCTTCAAGGCTAACTCTTTTAGGGGAGCCCAAGTGTAAGGAACCGACTTGAGGTGCCATTGGCAATATCATGACAGAGGATGTGTCGAGCATACTAATTTGCAAGTTGCACAACAAGTCCATATGTTTTGGTAGCCTTGGTGATCGACTAATGATGAGTCGTAAGATGGTTGGGACGATGTAATAACACATGCTAGGAGGACCAAGGATGTATTGTCGACTAGGATGAACGATTAATGAGGTGCCACATAGCGAGATTCGACATAGGACGATATAGCATGGAAATGTGATAGATTGTGTGTGTTGTCCATGGAAAAGCAACAATGTTGATAAGTGCATCAAATTTATGTGAACGCTCGATGAAACAAGGGCGTGATCTTCTTTGACTATCACATGTAGTCTTAGTCGCATGTTGGGTGATGATTTCTCAAGTATGGAGGCAATAATAAATTACCAATGGTTGGGTGGTGATGTTGTAGCATCGCCTACGGTGAAACAAGAACTTTGACATTTCTCATGGTTGAAGGTACTAGGCTTGGGTTCGATCAATACATGTCGGTTATGCATATTCTGGTTGATACAAATAGTGGATGGCCATGTCCAACTAGAAAGGTCACATCGTTGTCATGCAATGACTAGGGTTCTTAAGTGGCGTAGAATGATCAAGAGAAACAAAAGTTTATCTTCATGATGAATAGTATCAAAGCCTCATTCAAATGTGGAAATTGTGGAAGTGTCCCTTCACCACCAACACCCCTTTCATCGGATGAGCCAATAGAGTCGTATTTAAAAGGACATCAACAATTCAATTGGGGTAGAATACAAGGATTTTACTTGAGGTGTCATTGGCAATGGCACAACGAAGAGTGCGTTGGGCATATTTGGCAAGTTGCACAAGTCCATAGGTTTTGATAGCCTTGGTGACTAATTCATAGAGATTTGTGAAATGATTAGGATAGTGTACTAACACGTAGGCTAGGAGGACCAATGATGTCTTTTCAAGTATGATGAACGATTGATGAGATACCACATAGCATGATTTGATAGAGGACGACATGGCTTGATAATGTGATGTATTGTTTGTGTTGTCCATGGAAAAACAATAATGTTGATAAGTACATCAAAGATATATGAACACCTGAGAAGGAGAGACATGATCTTCTGTGACTATCAAGTGTAGGCTTAGATGGATGATAGCATGGTCACAGGTTGGGTAGTCGGTTATTCAAGTATGGTTGGCTTGGGGGAAGCAATAGTAGGTTGCTTATGGTTGGGTGGTGATGGCGTAGCATTACCTATGGTGAAACAAGCACTTGACATTCCATAGGGTTGAAGGTGCTTGGCTTGGGCTGAGTTAGGACATGTTGGTTAGGCGTATTCTAGGTTATACTAGTAATTGATGGTCATGCCCAACTAGCAAGGTCACACCAGTGTTACATGACAACTAGGCTTCTTGAGTGGTATGGGACACTCAAGCAGAACAAAAAGTTTAACTACGTGATAAATGGTATCAGAGCCACGTTTGAATGTGGAAATTGTGGAAGTATCTCTTCACTACCAACACCCCTTTCATTGTATGCGTCAATGGAGCCATGTTGACGAGGGTGTCAACAATTCAAGTGGGGGAGAATGTAAATACCCAACTTGAGTTTCCATTGACAATGGAATGATGAAGGGTATGTCGGGCATACTTGGCAAGTTTTACAACAAATCCATATGTTTTGGTAGCCATGGTGACCGATTCACGGTGACTCATTAAATGGTTAGGATGGTGTACTAGCACATATGCTAGGAGGACGAAGGATGTCTTGTCGAGTAGGATGGATGATTGATAAAGTGTCATATAGTAGGCTTTGAAGAAGGACTATGTAGTTTTGCAATGTAATAGATTATGTATTTTCTATGGCAAAGCAACAATGTTGATAAGTGCATCGAAGATATGTGAACACTTAATGAAGGAGAGACATAGTCTTTTTATTATTATCACTTTTAGGCTTAGATGGATGATAACATAGTCACACGTTGGGAAATTGGTTGCTCAAGTATGCTTGGCTCTAGGAAGGTGACAAGAAGTGCTCGACCTAGGTTTGGTTAGGCATATTTTGAGTGATAATAGTAGTTGATCCTCATGTCCAACTAGTAAGGTCATGTCAATTTCGCACAACGACTAGGTTTTTGGAGTGTTATCAGACACTCAAGCATAACGAAAAATCTATCCCTATGACACCAAGCCTCTAATGTTAATGGAAAGGACTAATATTACTTAACCCTTCCAAGGGCCTTCCTCACCCTAAAGCCCCCCAATCCACTAATGTATACCACTCTTAGTTCATGTTTTCCTTTCTTCTAAGCCAACTTTAGGTTGGACTTCATTCTAGGGTTAATAGTTGAGGACAAACCCTCATTGAGACCTATTCCACCCGCCACATCCCCTATACATGATTCTTCTACCCATGATTTTGAAAATCTTAAAATATATCTAGAGGATTGTTTGGGTTCAAAATTGGTGTCAACTTGTTGTGAGTCAAAGAGAGATGACTTTCCAACAACATTGGAGGATCCCTAATTGGCCATGGAAAATGAGGGAGGGGGCAATGAGGATTTCACTAAACCATAAATGACAAAGCAATAATATACAATGATCAAATGTAAGTTCCTAACATGTATGCATTATATACAAGAACATGCAAGACTATACTAGTATGAATGCATGATGCAGGATATATACAAATGAAATGCAAGATGCAAATGCCCTACCTAACCTACACTAATCAATGTTAGTTGAAATGTTAGGTGTAATCATGTGACCAATGAAACCATCCCAACATTGTATCATAATTTCTACCCCCGTGCTTCATCATAAACCAAAATAAGGATAAGTCAAGCACAAAAAGATCATGAGTTGGGACATACATCATACCATAACTAGTCATAAAATCCAACTCATGGAGGCGGGAGGGAGGGTCAAAATATGCAAAGAGGTATCACCACAACCCTGCCCTATCCATCCCAGGACAAGGTTGAAAGAATCAGGAAAAGACAGATTCTCATCCTCATCTGTTAAGCCAACACTCGAAGATCGAGAAGGGATGAGAAGAAACCTAAGGAAAACTTTGAGGTTTCCCATGGAAGAAGAGAGCACAAGGTAAGGGACCAAACCAGGCCTAGAGAAAATGTTTTTCTCCCAACCCAAGGTTTGTTGGTCTTGTGTGTGAAACTAAAAAACCCTGCAACAAACCATAGGTTGAAAACAACTTTGCCTCGCAGGAAAATGATTATCATGAGGAAAACTCTCAACCGTATCTATAGCGGAAAAGCAAGGTGAAAAAGGAAAAGGTTGGAAACTCGTCACAAAAATCCTGCTCTGGGAAAATCATGTCCTTACCCTCATCAAAGTTAGAGAAAACCAGTGGTTGAAAATCTTCTTCGTGGGATAAATCCAAATGCACAAAAGAATAAGCATCAAACCGTCCAGGGTATGACCATAAATCATCATGCGAGTGTTGCGACAAGTCATTCCTGGGTGGTTGGAAAATGTCCGTAATCATCTCATCTTCATCTTGCCAAACATTTGAGTTAGTAGCAATCACATATGGTTGTTTTGAAGGCAATGATTCTATATTATTTTCTTGAAAACGATCTTCAATTTCATAAATGGGATCTCCATCAAGACCAGAACAAATTACATCCCATTTACGTCTCCGAACATGTATAAAATCATCAATGTTCTCAATCACATCATCACCTTAATCATAACGCGAAGGGTCTAATGTATCCAGGGGTTCCTCCAACACTTTACTTTCTGAATCATGAAATAAAGAAACATTGAAAACTTGGAAAGGAGTACAACTTACCACGTTCTCTTCTTCATGTGCAGGAGGAATGGAAGCTTGGATGACTTAATCAAATATAGGAGCAAATATCGACACTTTGTATTCATGAGGAGCCTCTTCATGGATTAAATCTTCAACATGGTGTGTTTCATCAAAGTGTTATTCTTTGTCATATTCACAAGGCAACTCATGTTATGCTTCGTGTGTTTGGTGATCTTCCTCGTGCTTCGCCCTTTTACGTTCTCGTTCTTCAATCAAATCTCTGTTGTCTTTAATGGAATCATGAGGTGATTCTTGCTCCTCTTCAAGGGTTTGGTAACCCTCTTCATAAATCTTCTCTTCAACTTCTTTTTCGTCAATGGATTCTTCATCTTCCTCAATGGGGTTGGAAAATAACCCTTCCCTTTGGAGGGCCATTATGAGATCATGGAGAATGTCTTAATATCTTTATGTTCTTCACGCCCACCTTTAGAGGTGTTGAAATATTGTAACTGCAAAGAGTATTCTATTTATTATTGATGTATTATTCATTAGATCAATCCCCTTTATGGATTGACCATGTCGAGTATTGTAAATGACCAAATCCCCTTTGTGGATTGACCATGTCGGGTATTGTAAATGACCAAATCCCCTTTTGCGGATTGGTCAAACCCTAATTGTAATAGGCTAAATGAGAAGTCAACCCCTAGAATATATTAAAATGGTTATAACCACCCATAATGAGAAGTCTGCCCTGCTAGTGAAAAGACACCTCAGTTCACACCTGCCAGATTGTATAAATAAGAGAGGCCATCGCCTCATTTGTTCACTCACTCACTTGTTCATCAGAGCGCAAGTTTGGAGCTGCAGTTGGAGAAGAAGAAAGAGAGAGAGAGGCACATACTTGGGAGAGGACTTTCTGTATTGTTTGGTTTATTCTCTTGGCATCGTATTGGCTATCTATATTAAGGAAGTTTTTGCTGGGTTTTCTCCCCCATGAGGGTTTCCCTGGATAAATGATGTGTCTCTTGTGATTGTGTATTTCTCAGTGATCCTATCTATGCTATGGTTATCTAGTGAATTGAAAAGAAACCTAATAATAGCTTAAACCTTAACATGGTATCAAAACTAAGCTGAAGAGAACATCTTTCACAAGAAGAAGAAAAACGTCACTATTGTCATACATGAAAATTAGGGCTTTTTATTGAAGAAGATTTTCAGTCTCAAAACCATCTAGAAAAGTGCGCCCTAACCCAAGTAATTCTTTGGCACCTTCAACACACCTTTTCAGTGGGTAGATCTCCCGAAAAGTGAAACCTTAGTTTTCACAAAGTACCAGAAGTACCAGAAAAACCAGAAATACCAGAGTACCAGAAGTACCAGAAAACTAGAAGCACCAGAAAACCAGAAGCACTAGTCCAGAAATCTGTTGATCAAGTTTGAGGGGGTAAAACTTGGATTTTCAGAAATCTGACTACACCAGCTTACTCGCCTTAGCTCAACGCATCTATCCCCTGGATCGAAATTTCAAATTTTGAAGTTTGAAAAATTAGGGTTTCCTCATAAAACCCTAAGTTGAAGTTGCAGTTGCAGTCTCAGAATCAGTGGCAGTATAAATTGTAGTTGCAGTATTAGTTGAAGTATCGACCGTAGTACCAGTTGTAGTCACCCTTGAAGTTTTCAAGAGTTGGTGATCATTACCGCTGCTACCAGATGGTGCCACTACTTGCAAATGCCATCAGAGGTATGTACTCACACATGTTTAAACGGTTAAGATTTAAAGGGTATTTGCAAGAGAAGGGATCTCTTGCCATAGATCCAGAAGGATCTCAAGATCCAACACATTCAGAAGAATAATGTAACTCAGGTTTGATTATTCTGATATGCATTTATTTGTTATGACATTATTTTGATTAGTGTTGCATGTTGAAGCTATGACCATCATACTAACCTTTGGTCAAAATATTAGATGGATTAAAGTAGAGATCATAGAATTTATTCTCTAACCTAACCTTCTGTAAAGAGAGCATATTGTCCCAGTACAAAAGACAGGTTGAAGAAAACACTTTTCATCCTTAGTGAAGGAGACTTGGAAGAAAAGCAACACACACTCATTCTTGAGGACAAAACTCCAGGTTCCAGGTTTGATTAAATAAGTTGATAATATTCAAAGTTGCACATGACAAAGTTGATAACTACCCCATTACAAGTAAACACTATAATTGAGATAGCAGTCTTTGAAGAGTATTATACTTGGTAGCATGTGGGCATATTGAGATAAATGTTTAATCTAATAGATACAACTAACATCTCCTCTTGGAGAAACTTCTTGTGTTGATTCCAGGTTACCATGGAGAAATGGTTGATCACAACACATAAGAGTGTTGACCTCATTTCGTATTGTATTTCTTACTTTTGATCTTTGCTTCAAGACAGGTCACAAGTGATAGCCCTAAAGGAGCTATTGTGATGATTATTCGTACTATTGTTTTATCTACTATTATCAAAAGAGTATTATTCCTACTTGTTGTTTTGTTGACCTTGTTTCAGGTCACAGGTGATAACCCTGAGGAAGCTATAGTGAAGGTTGTTGAAGGCAACATATGATATGAGACATGAAGCAGACTATGTACATGACCATATACATTCATGTACCCAAGAATATGAAGAAGAAGCTATCTTTTGATTCAGAGTATCTCATATGAAGATTGATTGTAAGGAGCAGAAGGCTCCAAAGATGACCGAACATTAGAACAAGAACTCATAGCAGAATTGTTCAAAGGTTAATGAAGCCACCTTGACGGGAAGCATAACTCGTTTGAAGCATGACTCAGTCTTTCATATTTTTGACTTGGTACTCAAACCAAGTATACTCTGTAAGAGACGATGAAGTCCTTGAAGACTTAGAAAAAATCGAGAGTAAGCCTGATCTCATAAAGGATCAGATGAAGAGACATCTCCCAGGACTAGGATACAGATGCCATGAGAAGACTATGACGAGACACTTATTGAAGAAATGGTTCCAGTATTTATGAAGACAACCAGAACAACCATGATTCATATATAGTATGAGATGCAGGGGGAGGAATCCCCATACTTAAAATTGAGTGGTAGTTGTTGCAGTACATTAGTTGGGTCATGGAAACATGACTACGATAAAAGATAGTGTTACCTCCATGAAAGAATAAGCGCTGTCTTCAGTATCAGTTATTGAGCCACTCTCAGTTTCAGATGAAGTTGTTGCCATGATAGAGTAGAGGAATTACTCCCAGATTTCAACAGTCACGGTGAGAATGGAGCAACCATTCTCAACCTTAGAGCAGGTGCAGGTGTAGAGTCTCAGTTCCTGAATGAATAGTTGCAGAAAGAGAGTAGAGGACATACTCCCAGACAATGAGACAGATAAGTGATTTGCAGAAAGCACATAGAGCTAGCACATGATTGTGCAAATTGAGTTGCAGCTGAGCAAGTGTACCAGATTGGTACAATGTAATGAAAAACTTTGATTTGAAGATTGAAGATAGAAAGACTCATGTCTGCTAGTTGAAGGAAGCTTTGTACGTGTTGAAGCAAGCTCCTAGAGCTTGGTATGGAAGAATTGACAGTTTCCTGACGATCTTGGACTTTACCAAAAGTAAAGTTGAGTCTAACCTTTATGTCAAGGTTAAGAATGATGAGCCAATGATGTTACTACTATATATAGATGATATATCCTTGACAATATGAAGAAAAGCTCATCACAGATTGTAGAAGAATCTCGCCACAGAGTTTGATGGAAGACCTAAATGCTTTATCTCTTAGGTCTTGAAGTTTGGCAGAGCACAGAGAAGATCTTCCTCAACCAAGGGAAATATGCGGTTAAAATTGAAAAGGGTTGACATGTTGAAATGCAAATCCATGTACACACCCATGGAAACGAAGTTGAAGCTCCTGGTAGATACCTCGTTAGAATTGGTTTATGTTACTCTGTACAGACAAATTATCGGTTCAGTGATGTATCTGACGAATACCAGGCTAGATATATGTTTTGCTTTGAGTCAGTATCCGGTAGAACCCAGATGGGTTCACATTGTTGCTGCAAAATATATGATAAGATACCTTAAGGGTACGTTGAATTTTGGTCTCTATTATGCTAGAGATCATGACTTCAGACTGAGTGGTTACATCGATTCAGATTGAGTTGGAAGTGTTTATGATAGAAAGAGCACTTCAAGATGTTGTTTCAATCTGAGGTCAGTGATGATCTCATGGCAGATTAGGAAGCAATTCAGCATTGCTCCGAGCACGACAAAAGCGGAATACATTATTGCATGTTGTGAAGCCGTATGGCTTCAGATGTTGATGACAGATCTATTTGACCTAAAGATGGAAGCCACCGTGATCCTATATGATCCTATGTGATAGCCACCGTGTTCCATAATGAGTTAAAGCACATAGAGATCTGATATCATTGCATTTGTGATATGGTGCAGAGAGGAGCCATAAAACTCCAATATGTTAGCACAGATGAACAGGTTGCAGATGTGTTGACCAAGCCTCTGTCTCGTGTAAAGTTTGAGCACTTTCGAGACAAGCTTGGTATAGTCCGAAAGGACCTCCCTCGAAAGGGGGAGCAACGTTGATGATACTATGGTATCCTGATCAGTAGTGGTAGCTCCGTTAGGATTTTATATCCTAGGGAATCTTATGATTCCTGGGCAGACCCTTTGGGTCTGTCAGAGTACCACGTGGTAGCTCCATTAGGATTTCATATTCTGGGGAATCTTTTTTATTCCTGGGCAGGTCCTTTGGATCTGTCAGAGTACCACAAAATGTTGTTGTGATGCCAGCGTAATTGTTGTGATGATGTACCATCTTAATTGTTGTGATGATGTAACAACTTAATTGTTGTGATGATGTGCTAGCTTAATTGTTGTGATGATGTGCCAGCCTAGTGTTGTGATGTCAGCGTCATGCTGATGATGTGCCAGCCTCATGCTGTGATGATGTGTTGCCAGCCTCGTGCTGCGATGATGTGTTGCCAACTTCGTACTGTTATGCCAACTTCGTGTTGTGATGCTAGCTTAATTGTTGTGATGATGTAACAACTTAATTGTTGTGATGATGTGCCAGCTTAATTGCTGTGATGATGTGCCAGCCTAGTGTTGTGATGCCAGCTTCATGTTGATGATGTGCCAACCTCGTTCTGTGATGATGTGTTGCTAGCCTCGTGCTGCGATGATGTGTTGCCAGCTTCGTGCTGAAGACTCTCATCCTAGTGTTGATATTGATGATGCTCCAACCTTTGTGTTGTGTTGTTGTTGTTATTGATGATGATGATGTATTAGTGTTATACTAATCCATGTTGATGCAGATGTTGATGATACCACTTCAGCTTCTTGTTGAAGATGATGGTGATGATGCCACTTTAGCTTCTTGCTAAAGATGATGTTTATGATGCCACTTTAGCTTCTTGCTAAAGATGATGATGATGATGCCACTTCAGCTCCTTGCTGAAGATGATTATGATGATGATGATGTTATTTCATCTTTCATGCCGAAGATGATGATGTTACTTTAGCCTCACACTGAGGATGATGATGATGCCATTCCAGATCCCTGCTGTGAATGATGATATTGATGATGATACAAACTTCTAATGATTTATAGATATGCCAGTCAGTGTTCCAAGATGTTGTTGATGATGATGCCCTCTCTCTCGCCTGATGTTGTTGTAGAATACCCTTCTTGTTAAGGGGGAGTGTTGAAATATTGTAACTGCAAAGAGTATTCTATTTATTATTGATGTATTATTTATTAGATCAATCGCCTTTTGTGGATTGATCATGTCGGGTATTGTAAATGACCAAATCCCCTTTTCCGGATTGGTCAAACCCTAATTGTAATAGGCTAAATGAGAAGCCACCCCCCAGAATATATTAAAGTGGTTATAACCACCCAGAATGAGAAGTTGACCCTGCCAGTGAAAAGACACCTCAGTTCACACCTGCCATATTGTATAAATAAGAGAGGCCAGTGCCTCATTTGTTCACTCACTCACTTGTTCATCAGAGCACAAGTTTGGAGCTGTAGTTGGAGAAGAAGGAAGAGAGAGAGAGAGGCGCATACTTGGAAGAGGACTTTTTGTATTGTTTGGTTTATTCTCTTGGCATTGTATTGGCTATCTATATTAAGGAAGTTTTTGTTGGGTTTTCTCCCCCATGAGGGTTTCCCAGGATAAATGATGTGTCTCTTGTGATTGTGTATTTCTCAATGATCCTATCTATGTTATGGTTATCTAGTGAATTGAAAAGAAACCTAATAATAGCTTAAACCTTAACAAGAGGAATTTCTCAATGAAAATTGCAAGAGAAGCTATACTCTTCAGGTCGAGAGTATGCTTAACCCAATCCTTTTGTCTTATTTCCAGAGATTGAAAAAACAATCGTATTAGCACATCTTGATGTGTCACATCTATCTCTCAAAAAAACTTCAAGAAAATCACAATATGAGTAACAACCAAGGATGGGTCTCCATCAAATTTTGGACAATTCTTCCCCAATCTGGAGAAAAGTGATTTGGGTATCCAAGAACATTAATAATATCCAGAGGGAAATATTTCATGAAGTGACCATGGTATCAAATAGAAATTGGGAGAGTGACCATTGCACAACAATCACTCACAAAATAATAATTTGTATTACGCAATTCAACTCAGATACAAAGTATATATAGTTGGAGTGATATCCAACTAACTCCAAACATGGAGATGTAGGTTGAAAGAATATCACAACAATCTCCTACAAGATCTCAAACCAAATCCCCAAACTTAGTACAACATTAATGAAAACATTATCTCTAACACCCCCCCTTAATGCTTACATTCAAAAAACTTACAATACTTAAATCACAATTACAAAATTTGTCATTTGTCTATCTGACTGGTCTTCATACACACTTACACCCATCTCTGAACTTCATAGACATGCTCTTTCTCTCCCATCATCTTCGAGCTACCACTTCATACAACACAGATAAAACTGCTTATGACCATCTCTAACGTTCTTTGTACATCTGACGCTTCTCGACCTCCCGAAGGACAATCTTGATACTGAACCATCCTATGGATACACTTCCATAGGCAAATATTTCGCTTTCAGATACTCGCAGTTATCTAGGAGAATGATCCAGATATTGAATGTCTTCAACAGTCAGTTATACAAGTGACCTGTAACTGTTGATCTTGAAGCACTGAAGGACAACAAGATCCATCAGTGTATGACAGACTGTAAACATGACCAAACTAGTAACCATGTTCTTACATGGCATTGAAGTACCTCAAGAACCACTGATTTACATTATGTTACTATGTTCAATTAATTGGTTCTTCATAATTTTACAAAAATAAAACATTTAGAAATACAAACGGATATACCACACTAAATGCCTTACAAGTCTGTTGTATAATATTTCTGTGATGGCCATGGCTTGATTCTCCTCTCAGAGCAGTTCGATTACCACTCCTTAAACAATAGGCATGGCAGACTAATATTATACATGTTGTCCACGCTCTTCTTAGTCCACAGGCTATGCATTGTTTTGACAACAGTTGTAGACTTCAAGAAAAGGACACCTCTCAATCTTTGATTCACGGCCCCCTCCTTTTCAATCACACACAACAATGTGATTTGTTGCAAAGAGTAGCAACGGATTACTTCCTTGCATATAACTGTTAAGAAAAATATATTGCAGCACATTCGCGCATCCAGATTGGCGGAAATGGACAGTTAAATCTCTGAATAAACTCACAACAATGCACGTCTCATTTTCTACCAACAAATTAGTAATACTCCACCATGCAATCAACGTGCTCTTCACGATAGGCGACACCTTCAACACCAACAACTAGCAAATGAAATCACACAACAAATCACACTCAACGTAAGCCACACAAAACGTTTGGCAATGATACTCTTTGGCAACTCCTTCAATAATGGCCATGCAAATTTCACACATAAGGCTCACGATTTTTTCTTTCACCCAGGCAACGCCCTCTCAATGCACAAAAGAAATAAAACACACAGAAATACACTCTTACATATTTACAGAAAATCATCAATACAACTGTCACATCTTCTTGGGCACTCCCATGAGAGATTAAACCCAACGAAGTTCTGATACCAAAATAAAAATTGGGAGAGTGGCCATTGCACAACAATTACACACAAAATAATAATTTGTATTACGCAATTAAACTCAGATACAAAGTATATATAGTTGGAGTGAGATCCAACTAACTCCAAACATGGAGATGTAGGTTGAGAGAATATCGCAACAATTTCCTACAAGACCTCAAACCAAATCCCCAAACTTAGTACAACATTAATGAAAGCATTATCTCTAACATTATCATAATTCCATTACTTGAGAATACACAATATCACAAAGTTGAGAGTAGGATGACACCTCGAAATATGTTAGTGGAGTTGTCAAATGATCCCCCTTGGATCAACAAAGGGAGGGAACTGCCCTTAATGGAGTTGCCATGTAAACTTGTAAGATGAGGGCTTCGAGAAAGTTTACCAACGAAATTTCGTGAAGAGAATGATTCAATATTCCTCGACAACAACACCAAAATGTTATTGCATGATTTGTACTTGTGCAAATCCCACCATGAGATCCCCAAATCTTGCTTAACTATGGAAGAAATTGTCGAAGTTTCACTTATACAACTAGCAATTACAGTTATTCTTTATTATTATAATGATTTAGCACATTAGTTGCATAAATAAGATCACTAAAAGAGAGGCAATCACAAAAACAATAGAGGCACACATATTATCCTCGGAAACCCTCATGGGGGAGGAAACCCAACAAAACTTCCTCAATATAGATAGACCAAAGACCAAACAAAAGATCCTCCTCTACTCCTTCGTTAGGAAGACTAGCACACCACTTAACCAAGAAATACCAAGACATGAACCAAGAACCCTCCTTAACATCACACTTAGTTGCAGTAGCAATTCCTCCAAGACTTGCGCACTTCTTCATAGCTGCAGAGCTAGTGTGGTGAGTGTGTTCAAATGAGACACCATCCTCACATATAAATACAAATTGTGAGGTGGCGCTAGGGTTGTGACTCTTCACTTGTTGGAGCCAACTTCTCCTAGAAGTGGCTAAAACCACTTTACAATTACTAGGGGGCAACTTTACAAATACCACCATACAAATACATGTTGACCAATCCACAAAAGGGGATTTGATCTTATACAAGACCCGACTTGATCAATCTACAAAAGGGGATTTGATCTATACAATAATGACTCAAATATAAGTAGAATATTCTTCGAATTTACAATAATTCAACACCCCCCTTAATGAGATGGGTATTCTACTGACAACATTAATAACAACTCACTGGACTCAATACATCATCAAGAGGAGGGGACATCGTCATCAACATTGAGAACATTGTCAGTCATACCTATAGATCATCAAAAGTTTTTCTCATCATCAACATCAGTAGAAACTGAACATCATCATCTGCAGCACGAAGTTGGAGTAACATCATCATCATCAGCAACACAAAGCTGGAACATCAACATCAACAACATGAAGCTGGAACATCAACATCAACAACACAGAGCTGGAACAATATCATCAACAACATCAACAACAACACGAAGCTTGAACATTAACATCTATGTGGCAACAAAATGAAGCAGGTGCATCAACAACATTTGTGGAACTCTGACAAACCGTCCTTACCAGACCTTTGGGATCTACCCAGGAATCATAAGATTCCCTAACCACTACTGACCACAGTTGGCATATACATGCACAGGTACTCTGACAAATCGTCCTTACCGGACCTTCAAGATCTTCCCAGGGATGATCAATCCCCTAGGATATACAATCCTAACTAAGCTACATGTTGTTGGTCGCGATACCATAGTATCATTAGCGCCACTCCCCCTTTCGAGGGAGGTCCTTTCGGACTACACCAAGCTTGTCTCAGAAGTACTCAAACTTCACACGAGACATAGGCTTAGTCAACACATCTACAACCTACTCATATGTGCCAACATATTGGAGCTTCACAACCACCTTTTATACCAGGTCACAAGTGTAGTGGTATCGGATCTCAACGTGCTTCGTCTTATCATAGAACATTGGGTTCTTTGTCATCTTTATGCAACTCGGTTATCACAAAAGATCACGGTAGCATCCATCTCTAAGTCAAAATAGACTTGTCAAAAACTTCTTAAGCCATATGGATTCACAACTAGAGGAGCATGCTGCAATGTACTCCGCTTATGTCATACTGAGAGCAATACTGGATTGCTTCATTCTTTGCCACGAATTCATGGCTAACCCCAAACTGTAACAACATCCTGAAGTGTTTTTTTTGTCTGAAGCCCTTCCAGCCCAAATCTGAATCAGTATAGCCATACAATCTGAAGCCATACTCTCTAGTATAATAAAGACCATAATCCAACGTACCCTTAAGGTATCTCATCACATGCTTTGCAGCTACAAGCTGAACACATTTGGGCTCCACCAGATACTGACTCAAGGTGTTCATGATAAAGCATATATATGGTATGGTATTCATCAGATACATCTACGAACCAACCATTTGTCTGTATAGAGTAACATCAACTATTTCTAACGAAGTATCAACCAATAACTTTAAATTCGTCTCCATAGGAGTGGACATGGTTCTACAGTCCATCATGTTGAATCTCTTCAGAATTTTTACAACATACTTTACTTAACTAAGGAAAATCTCTTCTCGGCTCTGCCATACTTCAAGACCTAAGAAATAGTGCATCGGGCCTAGGTCCTCATTTCAAATTCAGCGGCAAGCTTCTTACAATCTGTGATGAGCTTTTCTTCATCTGTTGAGACTAAGTCATCCACATATAGCATCAATATAACTGGTCCATCATTCTCAATCTTGAAGTAAAGGTTGGGATCAACTTTAGTCTTGGTAAAGCCCAAGCTCATAAGAAAACTATCAATCCTGCCATACCAAGCTCTTCGAGCTTGCTTCAACTTGCAGACATGAGTCTTCCTGCCCTGTACTTCGAAACCAAAATTTTGATGTACCAACCTGGTACACTTGCTCAATTGCAACACAATCTACATAATCATGTGTTGGTTCTATGTGCTTTCTACAAAGCATTATTTGTCTCACTGCCTAAGAGTATGTCCTCTACTTTTTCTACAACTGTTTCTTTTGGAACCGAGACTCTGTACTTGCAGCTGCTATTTATGAAGCTGAGAATCACTGCTCTATTCTCACTGTAGTTGATGAACTCTGAGAGTAGCTCCTCTACTCCATCACGACAACAACTTCATCTGAAACTGAGAGTGGCTCAATCATTGACATTGAGGGTAGCTTATCCTGCTGAACTCTAAGAGTAGCTCCTCTACTCCATCATGGCAACAACTTCATATGAAATTGAGAGTGGCTCAATCACTGACATTGAGGGTAGCTTATCCTCTTTCTCTGGAGGTAACTCAATCTTCTATTGTAGTCATGTCTCCATGGCCCGACTAATGTAATGCACCAACTAACAGTGGAGATAACTCAATCTCGAATACAGGGATTGTCATACATGCTCCCTATGAATCTCATACAGTGTCGACTTCTTTTAATGAATCATGTTTGTTCTATATTACTTCTTCTGATTACTAGAGCAACTATCTCGTCATAGTCTTCTCCCTCTTACTGGGAGAATCCTCTGGACACAAATCAGGCTTTATACATCTCTATATTGTTATCTGCAACATGCTTGATCTGTTAGATCAATCTTGGAAGTCACCACTGACTTCCCTTCTGGTCTTAAGGCAAAATCCATATCTCATTCCTTCTGACTGGCTTCCTCCTCTGTCTTTGAAACAAGGGAATCTTCTCGAGAGATTTCACGTCTCCTAGAGGTCTCTGAAGCTACAATCTAGTCTTCTCAACTCACAACATATGTCTGTCAGTCCTAGAAGATGTCTATTTTTCCCATCTGATCCTTTCTGAGATCAAGCTTACTATTAGTCTTGATTTCCTATGAGTCTACAAAAACTTCATAGTCTCTACAGGATATACTTGGTGTTTGAATACCAAGTCTTAATATGAAAAATTGAGTCAGACTTCAAACAAATTTTGCTTCCAGTCAAGGTGGCTTCATTATCCATTGACCAAGTCTAATGTGAGTTATATTTTAATGTTCGATCATCTTTGGAGTCTTCTGATCCTTACAATCAATCTCCATATGAGATACTATGTATCTCAAAAGTAGTTTTTTCTTCATCTTCTTTGGTGCATGGATGTATACGGTCATGTATACACAACTTGGATAGTCCGCTTCATGTCTCATCTAATATGTTGCCTCCTACAACCATCACTATAGCTTCCTCGGGGTTATCACCCGTGACCTGCCCGAAACAAGAACAACAAGGGAGAAACAATAGACAAGAATAATACTCTTTATAATAATAATAGAAATAATGGCGAGAACAATCATCACAATAGCTCCTTCAGAGCTATCACTTGTGATCTGCCTGAAACACGGGTCAAAAGTAAGAAGTACAATAATAAGAAATGAGAGCAACACTCTTCTAGTGTTGTGATAAATCATTCCTCCATGGTAACCTAGAAACAAAACAAGAAGTTTCTACTAGAGGAGATGTTAGTTATATCTAGTAAATGATTACAATAAGCATTTATCTCAATACTGCTCACATGCTACCAAGTATAAAACTTTTCAAAGATTGTTATCACAACTATAGTGTTTACTTGTAATGAGACAGTTATCAAACTTGACATGTGCAAATTTGAATCTTATCAACTTAATTAATCAAACCTGGAACCTGGAGTCTTGTCCTCAAGAATGAGTGTTGTTGCTTTTCTTTCGAGTCTCCTTCACTCAAGATGACAAGTATTATCTTCAACATGTCCTTTGTACTAAGATAATATGCTTTCTTGACATAAATCTGAGTTAGAGAATAAACTCTATAATCTCAACCTTAATCAATCTGATACTTTTGACTTTAATTTTGACCAATGGTTAGTATGATAGTCACAACTTCAACAGATCAAAATACAACCTAGATGTTCATAAGATCATAACAAATAAAGGCATATTAAATTGATCAAACCTGAGGTGCATAGTTCCTCTGAATGTGTTGGATCTAAGATTCCTCTGGATCTACGATTGTTGTTTAGACAAAGGATCCTTTCTCCTGCAAATACTCTTTAAAAATAATGATACAATTTAAACATATGTAAGTACATACCTCTAATAGTATCGACAGGTAGTGGCACCATCTGGCAACAACAACAAGCAATAACGAACCTTTAAAACTTCAAAGGTGCTTCAACTTGTAACTTAAAGTTAGTTGGAGATTTACTAGGGTAAGGCGGACTAGGACAATAAAAATCAGTCCCAATACTTCACAAAAACTTTCACTACAACCGGTACTGCAGCTGGTGTTGGCACTGCAACTGGTATTGCAGCTGACACAAAGGAACTTGCACTGCAATTGCAATTGATACTGCAACTTAAGGTTTTATGAGGAAACCATAATTTTTCAAAGTTCAAATTTTGGAATTTTGATCCAAGGACTAGATGCACCCTCCAACGGCGAGCTCCTAGGTGTGGTTATTTTCTCCAACGTCCTCCTCAAACAAGGAAAGTGTCACACTTAGGGTTTATGTAGAAACCTTAATTTTGCAGTAGCTGCAATACTGGCACTGAATCTTGGAGAGGATGCGTTGAAGCTAGCCACTTCTTACAAACTGTGAGTTGGTCTCTTTCAGACCTGCTTTGATACCATGTTGAAGTTTTACTTATACAACTAGCGATTACGGTTCTTTATTATTATAATGATTTAGCACATTAGTTGCATAAATAAGATCACTGAAAGAGAGGCAATCACATAAACAATAGAGACACATAGATTATCTTGGGAAACCCTCATGGGGGAGAAAACCCAGCAAAAACTTCCTCAATATAGATAGACCAAAGATTGAACAGAAGATCCTCCTCTACTCATTCACTAGGAAGAGTAGTGCACCACTTAACCAAGAAATACCGAGACACAGACCAAGAACCCTCCTTGACATCGCACTTAGTTGCAACAGCAGTTCCTCCAAGACTTGTGCACTTCTTCATAGCTGCAGAGCTGGTGTGGTGAGTGTGTTCAAATAAGACACCATCCTCACATATAAATATAAGTTGTGAGGTGGCGCTAGGGTTGTGACTCTTCACTTAGTGGAGTCGACTTCTCCTAGAAGTGGCTAAAACCACTTTACAATTACTAGGGGCAGACTTTACAAATACCACCACACAAATACATGTTGACCAATCCACAAAAGGGGATTTGATTTAAACAATAATGACTCAAATATAAGTAGAATATTCTTCGAAGCTACAATAATTCAATAGAAACTACCACTACCACCTTAGGATCTTCCCTTGTTTTAGTGATGGAGGAGGTCCACCACAAGGGAGGCTTCCCTAGTGACCTCAAGAGATCAAATAACAAGCTTAATAGTCAAGCCTATCGCCCCCTATCTTGATCACTGGTTAGTTGGTCCAAGTCTAGGAATGAGAAAGAGATTGTAAGGTGAATTTTGTACTTGCCTGACATATATGTAGAATTACTAAGCTAAAACATGCAACAATGACCTCTCTAAACACTAGACAAGTTCAAATGCACTTGGTTGTTGAGAATCCTTTGATATTATTCCTTTCTTTCTTTAGCATCATTCTCTTATTCTTTTAGTAGTAGCTGAAATCAACCTTTGGGCCTTCAACCCCTCTTCTCATGAGAGAATGGACCATGACCCATTATCGAAGTTTGGTACACTATGAGAGTCTCTAGGATGGAAAGTGTTAAGTATGTTGGGGAATGGAACATTACCCTTGTGAGGGCCCCCCAGTAGTACCCCTTTTCCCTAGGCGGTGACAACACGAGACTAGGGCATAGAAGCTTACCACCAAAGTGAAACAAAGAAACTAACACAATTTCCCAAGCCAATGATTCATTATCCAATTTCAACCAAAGATCCTCATCCACATTTCCAACAAATTAAGAACAACACTTTGCATGAAAGAAGGACTAACATACATAACGGTGAGGTTGGCTTACCATCTCTCATACATTGGGTTGCTTTGATGTGATGAGCCTTGGTTGACCTGTAGTTGTAAAGGTAGATGGGGGGGGGGGCATTGGGTTGCCATCTGTGGACATGATGGTCATCATCATGGTCGAGATCATGTTCTCCATTGCGGGCCACGAGACATGATCTCCTCTAGTTACCCCTAGGCATGGGGGGGTAACAGGGTCAAAACAAGGAGTACATTTTTTGAGAGCTAGCAATGTAGGCCGCCTGAACCATCTTCCCTTCATAATCATTTCAATGTCCACCGCATTTCTAAAGATGAATTCCAACAATCACTAAGACAAAATGTGGAAGTTGGGCATATAACCCAAGACAATGCCCTGAACCTTGCCAAGTTGCTCCCTTATCATTTTCTCATTCATGTCCAAGGAATCTCCCAAGGAATATTTTATCATTCCTACATTGGAATTATTAGCTCCAACATTAGAATCTCTCCTATCACCATATGAATGTTCTCAACTCTTAACTTGACACACTTCTTTCTTCTCTTGGTGGGCCTACTCTTTGCATACTAGTTTACCTAGTGGGCCTCCAAAATACCCACAAGCTCATTGACACCCAGAAACCTCCCAACACCCTTACCTAGAGGAGCTTCCATAAGATTATGGTTTCTTTCACTTGCAAGCAATGTCTTAACATTAACAAAAAATAGGCCAACCTTGTCTAGACAACAAGCGGCATGGGGAAGACATTAACAAAAGCTATGCAAACCTTTGTCCAGACAACAAGCCGGGGGGGCGCAAAGATGGAGGTCTGAATTTAAGTTTCAGTATGTCTATGATAGGTTTAGGGATATTTTTTTATTATCAACTTCTTCTTTTTCATTGGGCTGACCCAAACATAAGGAACATGTGGACGTCTCTCATCCCATGAGGTATGTCCACATGTCTAGAATGCAGAAATTAGGGACAGTTATGTACCCATTGTGTCCAATGAGCACCCTAAAAGATCTGAACGTACCTGGTACACTGTCACCCTCTGGGATGCGTACCCAATGTGTGGGTATGTGTGCCCATGTATTACTAAGTTACAGAGGAAACTTGTAGAGCAGATCTATGTATTGTATGAAAACTAGCACTCGTAAACCCTCATGATAGAGACAAATGAAATACATTCAGTCATACATTCATAAACGCAGAGCTTAAACTATCATTACTCCTACTGGTTGTGTTCCTTGTAGTCTCATGAGCTTGAATTGACACTCGAAGAACCTGAAAGAGGTTTGAGGCCAGTTCATTATAAAATGGTTCTCTCAAGTGACAAGGATACTAATTGCCTCCTATTTAATCAGGGACATAACAAAATATTTTCAGACAGTCGATCCCTGCATGCTCTTGGTAACAAATGACACCTTAGTAGCTACATAAAATCTAGAAAAGGATAATATATTCTTCGCTCTAGTGGATAGTAGCTTGCATCAGATTTACTAAGGCCTGCATAATATCAAAAGTAACTAGGCAGTAGAGCTATATAAGTAAAAGAACCAATTGTATTCTGTACCTTCAGGAGAAGCTGAACATGGAGACAATTTATTGGTCTCATTTTTGGATTTAAAGAAACCTTTGATTCATCCAATCTTCTAAACCAGTTCATATTACATAATGCGTTTGGTTCTCATATCTGTTCTATAAGATTGTTGTGATAACAAGTCAAAAATTGGAACAAAAAGCCACCTCGAGCTTATATTTACAATGCTTTCTTAATTAACAAAACTCCAGTCTACAGATATAGGATTGCAGAAGTATTTTTCCGCAAAGCTTAATCATAAAAGTAACTTTCTTAAGAATATTTTAAGAGGACAACTATAGAGAACCTTCCAAATTTTAACTTGTACCTGATCATAAAGTGTAAGCATTACCATACCAAGGTAGAAAGACTACTGTTGATTTCACATGTACGTTCTTTATTTGTTTTTGGCCATAATTCGTATTATGTTGTTTTTTGCACGCATTTCTGAAATAATTCACAGATATCGAACATATCAATTGCAGTTTATTCAATTTATAGTCAGAACTCGTTTATTCAATTTATAGTCAGAACTCATAGACACATGTCAATACAAGCTGCCTATGAGACCACTTCCGACAGAACATGACCAAAAAAGGATCAAAACATGGATAAGACTAGTTTACAGGCACAGGGTTTGCACGTGCACTGGAGTTGAGTCTTTTATAAAAAGCTAAGCCAAGGTACTCCCAATGCAGTAAGCCTAGAAAAGTCCAAACTGATCATAGCAACATTTTTGGATAGCTAAGAACCAAGGAAAATAACATAATTTGGAAACAGTCAATAAGTAGATCACTGTGAATATGAAGCTCACAAATTTCCTATCCAATCTGAAGAAAAGCTGTGTGGGTTTTTCAATTTTGTTCTTCCAACTGAAATGAGAATATAGAACAACAAGCATGTTTGAAAGGAAAAAAAAAGACTACCCTCAACTGCAGGGACCAACATATCCATGCTCTCTTACCTACCTTCAAGCAGATTACATCAGTCAAATATATGTACAGTCAACGGAAAACCCAAATTTTATACGAATGCCTTCACAGAATTGCATTTCCTTACCTATTTCATGGCATCCACAGGAGAAGCTTGCATGAAAAATATTAAACCAATCCCAGCTGAACACATGCAAGATTGCTCACATGAAAGTGCATGCTACACTGTAGCCCTATGTTGTAATTTCTAAGAGATTCAACATATAGCTCGGAACAGAGGAATCCCTCACTATTTTAGTGTCTAAAAAATCAGTGGTAGAAATATGGTACATCCAAGGAAATCAAGGCACCACTTTTGGACCCCTGTACAGTCCTCTCTGCACCACAAAATCATCAGGGGGTTGATAGTCTTCTAACCAAGCCAACTGATGACTAGCTACATCAATGCCATTAAGTTGTAGACCTGCAGAAGATTTAAATAAAATAAAATAGTGTATTAAGTGAAAACTTATCAAAATGTTCTTTAAACTTGTGAGAAAAACAAACAAGCTGCCAAGCTCCACTAAAAGCCTTTACCAGAAGGGATTCGTTTAGGTAATTTGCGATAATATGAGCAATGCCTGCCATTATCTGTAGAATATGGCGGTGCCAGAACATCAAGAAGGGCACAAGGAGTCAAGGCCCTGAATGAATGTAAATTACCGCCACTTGTAGGATAGAGAATAGTAGTGTCGCAGGGTGCAGACATTTCACAATCTTTCACCAGCTTTGCTAATTTTGCTGCAAGCACCACCACAACAATTCTTTAACTTTTAAGAAACAAAATACAGGGAATAAGATAAAAATAGGCATTAATTTGATCAGAAAAATGGTTGCTAAATTCAACTATTACAGTGCTTTCTCTTATCAATCAGCTGAGGTTGCTATTACTTCCTAGCTGGCAAGAAAAATTCATTGCTTAACATCTTCCCAGTCTCAACATTGGCTGAGTACAAGATTAAGTCAAGTTTTTACCAGTTTGGTGTCAACACTATTCACAAATAATTGTAAAGCAAAATAATGGTAGCAAATCATTTTCCCTACAGTTAAACACCATATTGATGAATGCCATCTCACTCCTACCATGTGATCTTTGTGGCAATCTCTATCATCTGAAACAAGTCATAGTTACTGAACTTCTAAATTCAAGTGTTGGAAGTTATTGAACTTCTGACACAACCGACCAATCAAACATGGTTGTGAGATGGAAGTTAAGGCAAGATACAAGAGAAACATCTCTTGCCAGATGGAACCAGGAGAAACCAGTTAATACATGTTTTTTAGAGGTATACAGCTCTCCTTCATGGTAGGATAACACTCCTGTTTACTGCTTGTTACCCCTTCATCTGGCAGGGGGTTACTCTTTTATTGACGATGTTGGGCCTCTTGTTGAAGCCATCCTGGGTTTTGAGCATGGCCTTATTTTCATCTTGGACAGAGAATTTACGAGCAGACAGGTTGTTAAACATGGAATTTGAACAAGAAATTGATGAGGTCCTTAAGGTTATTCCTAGGAAGAGGAAAATAGATTTATTCTCAACAACAGTGACAAATAAGATGCTAAGCTTCAGAGAGGATATCTGAAGCAATTCAAAGGAAGAAATACGTAAGAAAACTAGTATTGTAGTGCAACGAGCTGATGGTGTATATGATGTTGATGCAAACACATCAATTGAGGACCTTGCAGAGGTACTGGAACGTCCATATCATTATGAGACAGTTTCTGGTTTTTGTTTGCGAGGCTTTTAGATATATTCCTCGAACTGCAGAACAATACAGAATGATGAAGATAGTACCAATTTTGGAGAAGGTGCCATGGATCATTGTGAAGATCAACGAGAGAAGTTTCAGAAGTACAAGCTTGATATTTTATCAGAGAATGCTAAGAAGGTTGATTCAGTTCATTTCGGAGAAATAGGGAAGAGAGCAGAGACCATACAATTAATTGTCTTTCCTCGCATTGTCAAGCGAACATGGAAGGTGCCTATGAGACCTTTGATTATAAAGAACAGTCAAATAGTGTCACTCGTATTATTCTGTCTAAGAGCAGGAAAATGTGTCAAACACCACAAGCACACCCTTCAAATCGTTACGCCATTACAAAAGAATGTTGATACTGATAATGCTGAAGCTGAGACAAACTGTGGAGATCTCTGAATTAACTGTCATTAGTCCTGAAGATTCTCATGTCAATATAGTCGAAGATGTTTATGTATAAGGATGGAAAGTTCGTCGAATTCCAGGCATCTGGACTGTATATCATCCCACAAATTTGTTTCAGTGAGAGATATGAGCCAGGTATAGAAATGATTGAGATAGCATTTTGTGGGAGTGTCTCTCCAGTTTCTGATTTGAATCTGGACCAGTTGGCATGTGAATCATTGTCACTTTGGGTGAAAGCCTTCTCTGAGGATACTACTAGGAGGATTGAAAACTTTGGCTTTATACAGTTTAGACATGGAGGTGAATAGCATGGAAATAATCCAGAGATGTCAAAACAGGTTGCTTTGGTGTTACTTCAAAACTTTTAGTTAATGTATATCAGTTGGAGATCAAAATTGCACGAAGGGGCAAAGCTGGGAAAAGGATCCAGCAAGGTCAACTCCAATAGTTTGACACATCAAACATCTCAGCATAATGGGAATTGTGGATTGATATATATACATATAACTGTGTGACGATTTCCTTGATGAGGCCCTGTTATCCCCCCACTTCTAGGGGTAACTAGAGGAGAAATTTTTCTCCATTTCAGAGAGCAGATTTGATGATGGTATTCTGGGCTCTCCACAGGCAGCAGCCTGCAGATGCCTCCCATCCATGATCAGCGCAGCTCACTCTTATGATATGGGTGCTTTACACACTCGGGTACATCGTCTTGATACTTCATATCGAGTGATAATGTTAATACTTGGGGCATGAAAATGGTGATCATGGGTTGATTTGGATAATGGATCATGATGCTTTGAAGTTCTGCTTTTTGTCTTGTCTCACCTTGGTGGTCATTATCATCTTCTAGTCAAGTGTTATCACTCTTGGGAAAAGTTGTACTACTGAGAGGGCTTAATGGGGATAACATGTCTATATCCCTTATCATACATAACATTTTCCCTTTATTTCCTATCTGTTGTCCTTTCTTTTGGGCTGGGTCTTACATGTATCCCAAAAAGGTATGTTCCTCATAATGCCATGAGAAGAAGGGGCTAAAAGCCTAAGGTCGATGTCGCTTTACCAAAAATGACATAGGTAGAGCAAAAACCCCAAATTCAAAAAATGCGGGGTGTGTTACCCCCCCCCAACCCAGGGGTAACTAAGGAGATGATGTCTCGAGGCCCACAGGTAGCAAACATGGAGTGCCGAGGGCCAGATTTACCACCAGGGCCCACGTTGAGTAGGCAGAGCCCCTCCTCTCCAACATGCATCACAACTCATCGTCAGCAGTAGAGCAACATCTGCTACACCAGCTTGGTCCACAAAAGACATCAGGTCTTGCTTCATGAGGTAACAAGTCCAACCTCATGGTAAGTGTCACTTTAATATTTCAAGCATTTGACCATGTTGCAGACAGTCCTTTCTATTAAATTTAGAGCTGCTATTAAGTTCTTTTCAATTTACTAGACAATAATAGCATAAGCAGGATCACTGAGAGAAACACAATCACAAGGTACACAACATTTTATCCTGGGAAACCCTCATGGGGGAGAAAACCCAACAAAAGCTTCCTTAATATAGATTGACAATACAATGCCAAGATAAAAGACCAAACACTAGAGAATATCCAAGACTGAGCAATGCACCTCTCTCTTCTCCTCCTTCTAATTGTAGCTTCCTTCAAACTTGCGCACTAGATGAGTGACTTGAGTGAGTGAGCTAATGAGGCGCCATCCTCTCTTATTTATACTAGTTGAGGAGCGCTAGGGTTGTGTCTCTTCATTAGGCAGGGCCGACTTCTTCAACTAGTGGCTAAAACCACTTTAATTAGCCCTAGGGGCCGAATTATCAATTAGCACCATATAAACATGGTTTAACCAATCCACAAAAGGGGATTTGGTCATACATAAGTCCTGACATGATCAACTCACAAAAGGGGATTGATCTATAAGATAATAACTCAATTATAATTAGAATATTCTTCGCAGTTACAATATTTCAACACTCCCCCTTAACAAGAAGGGTATTCTACAATACAACATCATCAGGAGAGAGAGAGGGCAACAACATCATCAGCATCTGGAACACTGACTGGCATATCTATAAATCATCGGAAGTTTTTCTCATCATCAATATCATCATCGTTCACAACATGGAGCTAGAATAACATCATCATCATCGTTCACAGCATGGAGCTAGAATCTGAAACATCAACATCAGTTAGTATAAAACTATAACAAAAACATCAACAACACTAGGTTGATATGGCATCATCAACAACACGAGGTTGATACAACATCATCAGTAGCGCGAGGCTGGAGCAACAACATCATCAACAGCACGAGGCTGGAGCAACATCATCATCAACAACACGAGGTTGGAGCAACATCATCAGCACGAGGCTGAGATAACAACATCATCGCAACAGAATGAGGCAGGTGCAACAACAACATTTTGTAAAACTCTGACAGACCCTAGGGATCTTCCCATAAATCATAAGATTCCCTAGGATATAAAATCCTGACGAACCTACCACGTGGTACTCTGACAGACTGTCCTTATTGGACCTTCGGGATCTGCCCAGAAATCAAAAGATTCCCTCAAATCCACTACTGACCACAACTAGCATATACATGCACAGTTACTCTGACAGACCATCCTTACCGAACCTTCGGGATCTGTCCAGGCATGATCAATCCCCAAGGATATAAAATCCTAATGGAGCTACCCGTTGTTGGTCAGGATACCATAGTATCATCAACATCACTCCCCCTTTCGAGGGAGGTCCTTTCGGACTATACCAAGCTTGTCTCAAAAGTATTCAAACTTTACATGAGACAAAGGCTTGGCCAACACATATGCAACCTGCTCAGTTGCGCTAACATATTGGAGCTTTATAGCTCCCCTCTACACCATATCACGAATGTAGTGATATCGGATTTCTATGTGCTTCGACTTGTCATGGAACACTGGGTTCTCCATCATCTTTATGCAACTCTGGTTATCACATAGAATCACGGTGGCTTCCATCTCCAGATCGAATAGACCTGTCAACAACTTCCGAAGCCTTATGGCTTCACAACTGGCGAAACTTCATCTTACAATCAATGATGAGCTTTTCTTCTCCAGTTAAGAATAAGTCATCCACATACAATAGCAATATAACTGGCTAATCATTCATAACCTTGAAGTAAAGGTTAGAATCAACTTTACTCTTGGTAAAGCCCAAGCTCGTCAAGAAACTGTCAATTCTACCATACCAAGCTCTAGGAGTTTGCTTCAACCCGTACAGAGCCTTCTTCAACCTGTAGACATGAGTCTTTCTATCTTCAACTTCAAACCCTTGAGGTTGTTCTATATACACTTCTTCTTCAATAACACCATTTAAGAAGGTTGTTTTCACATCCATCCGGTGTAACTTCCACTTCACCTTGGCTGCAAGAGCTATGATGGTTCTGATAGAAGTGTATCTATCTACAGGACCAAATGTCTCTTCATAATCAATGCCTTCCTTTTGAGAAACGCCACGAGGTACAAATCTTGCTTTATGTTTTTCAATACTTCTATCTGCAGCATGTTTTATATTGTATATCCATTTGGAAGATACCACATCTTTGTTCTTCGGTCTGGGAACTATTTCCCATACATCATTCTTTCTAATGGATTTGTATTCGTTTGTCATGGCATCCGCCCATTCTTTCCTCTGAATGGCATCTTCAAAGCAAGTAGGTTCCTTTTCTATGAGATTGCACATCAAAGCCATATAACTCGAGAATGGCTTAGGTTTCTTGATTTGACGCATGGTTCCTTCTGGGGCACCATACTTCTCTCCATCTTGAATAAGTTCCCTTGCCCAAGCTGGCTTTCTCTTGTGAGAGATCGTCATTTGGGGAGGTTCTTGAGATTCTATCATATCATGATCTTCAAGAATCTCATCATCGGGGGTAACTATAACTTCCCTCACTGGTTCTGCAGCTCTAGGAGCTACAGGTTCTTCTTCATATACTTCTTCAAGCTGGCATCTCCTTGATTTCTTGAGTGTTGCATCTTCATCAAAGGTTACATCTCTGTTCATCTCAATATGATGGTAACCTGGTATGTAAATTCTGAAGGCCTTAGAGACCTCACAGTATCCAACAAATATTCCCTTCTTTCCTGAAGGGTCCAGCTTAGTTCTCCTTTCTTTCGGAATGTGTACAAACACTGGACATCCAAATATCTTGAGATGGCTTACTTCTGGCTTCTTTCCGAAGAAAATTTCCTCGGGGGTTTTGAATCCAAGTGCACTATGGGATAGTCTGTTTTGGACATACACTATTGTTCTTGTTGCTTCAGCCCATAAGTGCATTGGAAGATCTTGATCAGGGATCATAGTCTTCACTGCTTCCATTATAGTTCTATTTTTTCTTTTTGCTACACCATTTTGTTGAGGATTGTAGGGAGTGGTGAGCTCCCTCTTAATCCTGACATCTCTGCAAAAGCTTACAAATTCTTTTGAGGTGTACTCTCCTCCATTTATCTGACCTGAGTTTCTTGATTTTTCTTTCAGAGAGATTTTCTATCAAGGCTTTGAATTCCTTGAACTTCCCAAATACTTCATCTTTTGATTTCAAGAATTAAACACAAGTCTTGTGAGAATAATCATCAATAAATGACACATAGTATTAGTATACATACCCACTAAGAGAGGTTGATGGCATTAGACCACATACATCTAAGTGGATGAGCTGCAAGATTCTTTCTGCTTTACTGTCGCTCTTCGGAAAAGGATTATTTATGTTCTTTCTTTGTGCACATCCCTTGCACACACCTTCATGATCAACCTTGAATTATGGTAGACCTATAACTACCTTGATTACATATGGTAAGGCTTTGTAGTTGATGTGAGCTAGGCTTCTATGCCAAAGTTCACATGGACTCTCAGTGGAGTGAGTCAAAGTTGCATCCAACCTTTTAATTTATACTGGCCACCTTCTTCTGTTCCAATGACAATTGCATCTTCTATGGTTTTTCCTTTATGCCACATAAGGACTTCACCATCTATGAATGCAACCCTGAAACCTTTCTTATCTAAATTTGAGATAGAAAGTAAGTTCTTTGTCAAACCTGGTACATATAGTACATCCTTCATCTTCATTGGGGTCCCTGAATCAAGTTTGTAGGTGGATTCTCCCACTCCTTTGATAGGGTATTGGTAATCATCTCCAAGTGCAACTTTCTGGGGAAAGTTCTTTTCTGTAAGGCTAGAGATAATGCCTCTCTGACCTGTCATGTGCTTAGAAGCACCACTATCTATGAGCCAAGTATCCTCTCCAAGTGTCACAGATCCTGAGAGGGCAGAGAATAAAACAGTCTTCAATATTTTCTTTAAACATCTTTGTGGGTGGCTCATCATCTTCAACTGCATGGGCATGGTGTCTTTTGTTATTTCTCTTCTTGTATTCTTCCCTTCTAGCAGGACAATTCTTAGCAACGTGTCCCATCTTATCACAATGATAACATTGATAAGAGGAGAAATATTTTTCTCTTCTTTGACCTTTCTGAAGTTTCTGAAGTCTCCTTGCAGGGTGAGATTCTTTATGGAAATGGGTGAATCTCTTTGGGGAGTGAGATTCCTTATGTAGGTGGGTCTCCTTCTGGAAGTGAGACCTTTTCATTCCTCCTTTAGCATGAACAGCTAGGGATTGATTTTCATCCCTTAATAGTACTACTTCTCGGTTAGCTACTCTTGCTTCTTCTTGAACACATTCTTCGCAAAGATTGTCAAATTGGAGTTTCTCCTTTCTTGCACAGATAGTTTGGATGAAGGCATCCCAAGATCTTGTGAGACCATTAAGAGTTGTCATTATGAGTTGTCATTGTCTCCAATTGCTTCTAGATGTTCCTTGAATTGAGAAATCCTAGATAAATAGTCATGAATTGTTTCTCCTTTCTGCGTCTTTGTATTCTTGAGTTGGGTTCTCAAGTTCATCTTCCGGTTAATGTTCTTTCCTTCATACATTCCGGTTAGGGCATCAAACATCTCTTTTGGAGTGTTCTTAGAAGCCACTTGAGGGATCAAGTGATCTTTAATAGAGTCTGCAATGATTCTTTTGGCCCTAACCATATCTTTCTTGTACTTTTCTTTAGCTGCATCTTCTTCGGGTTCCGATACATTTTCCCTTTTATGAATTTTGCAAGGTCATTCTCTTCAAGAATGAGTGCAACCCTATACTTCCAGGCACAAAAGTTTTCCACACCTTCTAACTTGTTAACAAGCTTGGTGCTTGCAGACATCTTGACCTGGAGCTGGGAAAATGTCCAAAAATTGAAAGTGCTCAGAAATTAAATCTGAACTTACCAAGAGGTGCATTGGTTGAGGCGAGTAGGTTGGTGCAGTCTGTTTTCAGAAAATCCAATTTTACCCCTTGAAACTGACCCTGCGCAAATCTGGACTGGTATTGGTTATGGTTTCCTGGTTTTCTAGTACCAGTCAAAACTAGGGTTTCACTTTCCGGAGGCTCTAGCCACTGAAAAGGTGCACTAAAGCTTCCATTGAGTTCGCTAGGCTAGGACACACTTCCTTAGATGGTTTCTAGGATGAGATTCACTTTCAACAAAAAGCCCTAGTTTTCTTGTACAACAACAGTGACGTTTTGGTTACCCAGTGCTTTTTGTTAAATTTAGAGCTGCTATTAAGTTCTTTTCAATTTACTAGACTAATAGCATATGCAAGATCACAAAGAGAAACACAATCAAAGGGTACACAACATTTTATCCTGGAAAACCCTCATGGGGGAGAAAACACAACAAAAACTTCCACAATATAGATTGCCAATAGAATGCCAAGATAAAAGACCAAACACTAGAGAATATCCAAGACTGAGCAATGTGCCTCTCTCTTCTCCTTCTAACTACAACTTCCTTCAAACTTGCGCATTAGATGAGTGACTTGAGTGAGTGAGCTAATGAGGCACCATCCTCTCTTATTTATACTAGCTGAGGAGCGCTAGGGTTGTGTCTCTTCATTAGGCAGGGCCGACTTCTTCAACTAGTGGCTAAAACCACTTTAATTAGCCCTGGGGGGCGACTTCTCAATTAGCACCATATAAACATGGTTTGACCAATCCAGAAAAGGGGATTTGGTCATACATAAGTCTCGACATGATCAATCCACAAAAGGGTATTGATCTATAAGATATAACTCAATTATAATTATAATATTCTTCGTTGTTACAATATTTCAACACTTTCTCTATTATGGAACGTTTGCTTGGAAATCATATCTTTTGCCTAATTTCACCTTCGTGGTTGACATGGTATCCTAGTAAGTTGGTCACCCTCCAGAAAAGGGTTGCTACTAGGGGGTCTCCTTGAAGGGTCATCCTACCATACCCACTCATACCTACCACTTTTCACGCTTCTTCCCCTTCGTTTCTTCATCTTTTGTGTTTTGGGTTCATTGACCCCAAGAAGGATTTGTACCTCATTTCATGGAAAGAAGGGGGTAAAGGCCCAGAGGTGTTACAATGAGCACTGTAAAAATCAAATCCATAGTCCATCCTTCTAGATGCTTTCCCTAAGGTCCTGAGAGCCATGAAACGCTTCTCTATAAAAAATAAAGGACTTTTAAAAGAAAATAAATAAATAATGTCTTGCATGATGGAGGAATGCATTGCGGTGTTCTTTAATTTCCAGTGCACATAGCACTCAATGTGTTCTAACTTCAAGTGGCATTGCGGTGTTCTTTTTCTTTCCTTTGCACATAGCACTCAATGTTCGAATTTTAAGAAAAACGAAAATAAAGGCCTTGGAAAAATGTTGCAATGCAAAAGAAGGGATGCAGTGCACCCTCAACAAAGGCACCCATAAATGACACAATATGAGCCCTTGATATGTCAAGAACCCCATGCCCAAGAGTACTTCCCCAATCCACCTCATACTCGTTACATGATCTAGAGAGGGTCTTCTTGGGAAACATTATTTGACTTGGGGATTGGCCTACCCAATAGGGCACCATGACACCCCTCCCATACCTAAATTTGGCAAAGTTTATAAGGTCTTTGAGCATTTGTTTAATTTGAAAAGGGGGGACTTGATGCACTTGTTTGGGTGGTTCTTTTATTAAATGTGGCTTACTTGGCATGATTCATATGACTTGTGGACCCTTGGAGGGTGTATTTGCTTATCTTTGCAGGACCTTTCCTGGTGAAAGTCGTTCATGAAGAAACCAAGCCACTTGGACATTCATAAGGGCTTGAAAGCCCATTGGATGGATGTTATGCCCCACACATTGGAGGCCTAGGATGATGAACGTTGCACCTTGGATGACGTCTCTAGCACATAAGCAAGGCCCTAAACCATGAAGGTGAGATGACGTCACCCTCCTATGCCCAAATGTCCTTCTTTTGCAACATGACGTCACACATTTAGGAGAATGTTTGGCATGTTTAGCGCAGTTGGTGGTGTTGTGGGTGTTATAATATAAGTGGATGTGCTCATTTTACCATTGACAATACCCTTGTCACCCAACCATAGGCCGAAGCCACCCTCCGAGCACCTTAACCTTGACAGAGAATCACTCCGGAAGCAAACCCTAGGCTAGATAGCCAAACAAGGGGTAGTGCTCCTTTCCCCAAGGATAGCGAACCAACAAGAGTTGATCAGATAGTCCAAACCCTAGCCAAGAGATAGTCCAAGCGTCACTGCTAGCTTGCAACGACAGCTCTCCTCCAAACCTACGCAAAAACTGGGCAACTGCAGTGCGCACAAGTGTTGCTCTGCAATTCTGAGACTGCCTGCCAGAATGAGAACTGGCCTCCTGTATTTATATTAATTCTGGCTAACTGTCTGGGCCGACTTCTCCTCTTGGAGGCTAATAACCTAATACAAATTATCTTCTTGAGCCGACAAATCTTCTAGGGTTATTAGCCAACTCATTAGGGTTTCTTCTTGCTTCCCGAGGTATTCTATCCTCGTCAGGTTTACACATGGAGGTAAATAACTCCCGCAGCTACAATAATATCAACACTGCCCCCTACCTAGGGAGGTATTTACAGGTAATGGTCTTGAGCACAAAAACATACCATTCCCCCGGTAGCATCAACATCATGACTAGATCATGAGCACCATTATCATCATCAATGTCATTAGCTGCATCAACTCTTGAAACCATACTCTATCTGAGTAATCAGACATGATGCTCACTCCACAGAGTGATACAATAGCCATTCTTCTAATCTAGAAGAGTAAATGCTCTGAACCATTTTCCGTCTGGGAAATCTCTGTCCTTTGATTATCCATCTAACTGATAATCACTTCCAATACTGTTGATAGTCTTCAAGGCAATCGAAACAAAATAGAACACAACTGTGTCTATCCATAGTAGTACATAACTACAATCCAGTGGTACACTACCACACCAAGTAACACACAAGTACTTGATCAACAACATATAGTCACGAACAGTGGAAGACATCCACCACAGTAGTATACATCTATTGTCATGCAGTCTTCATAACAATCATCTGACATCAACTTGCACATAAACAATGTTATGATATAAACTGAATCATCTGGGTCAATCTTTCACTCACATCTGTGAGTTCTGAAAGAATATTTGCCCTCAAAAGGTAAAACATCAATGATGAGTTGTTTGGACTATTATTCTCAAGCAAGGAAGAATAACTGTCCTGATTTCTGAGCCTCAACCATTCCCCACCTTGGGCCATTCTTCCTGCACTAATCAAAGTGCACCCTGGAAAGAATGTATAAACCCTAAGGAATGCTTGTCCCTAATTGTTGAGCCTGGACCATTCCCCACCCTGGGCCATTCCTCCTACACTAATCAAAGTGCACCCTGGAGAGAATGTATAAACCCTAAGGAATGATTGTCCGGACCATTTCCTCTGTTAACCACAAGAGGAAAAGAT
>ML781524.1:280172-317228 GCA_009831015.1 Picea engelmannii | reverse complement strand
GAATGGATTTAACACTCCATTGCACACTTTGGCACATGCTCTAAATCCCAAATTTTATGATGAGAAGTTCATTGCTCTAAGCAATGGGAAGAGGAAGGCCCCACATAAGGACAAGGAGGTGGCCACAAGAGTGAAAAAAGCCTTCCAAAGGTTGTTTCCATCTTCTTAGCAAACAGAGGTGAGGGAGGAATTTGCTTGTTTTGTTGCTGGATTAGAGGATTTTGCAAACATGTCAGCTTTGGAGGAGAGAAGCACCATGGACACGATTAAATGGTGGACTTGTCATGGGGCAAATGGTGTATATTTGCAAAGCCTTGCCACTCGTATTCTATCACAAGTGGCAAGCTCTTCATCAGCAAAAAGGAATTGGAGCACCTATGGTTTCATTCATTCAGTGAAGCACAACAAGTTGGGATCGCAGAAGGCTACGGATCTTGTATATGTGCATTCAAACCTTCCCCTTGTGTATCGCAAGGGTAAAGAATATACAAGTGGACCTCATAAAAAGTGGGATGTGGATGCAGAAAACCCTGACTTAGAGCTCTCTCTTTCTGCTCTTGATATTGATGATGATGCAAGTGGAAGTGGAATTCAAGTTGCCTCTTCTTCCCATCGAGGCTTTAGTTCTGTTGAACATGCATCTTGTTCTCTTTTTGATGATGAGGATGAGGATCAGTATGATTATTGATATGTAATTGTAGTTGCCTTTAGCTCATGTTTTTTTTTCATTTTCAGCACATACAACCTCATTTATAAAGGCTGATTTTGGATGTAAAGCCTCATCTATAAAGGCTAATTTTGGATTTTGATACTTGCATCATGTAATGAATGATATTCATCATCTATGGGAGTTAATATGGACATGGTTTTCCTTTTAAAATGTCATTTATGTGTATCATTATGTTTTTCTTGCAATATAATGCTTTATTTTTTTTTAAACTATATATATATATATATATATATTAATTATTTTATAAACGGCGTTTCCCTCGGCGTTTTCATTTTTTGAGGGCCTGTTTTGTATCGTACCGGTTTCGGAAACTCAGAAACATTTCCCCGTTTCGTGCAACTTAGGTTAGTAGTCACCCTAGGGGGCCTTAGACTTGATTGTGTCTTGCCTAGGGATCCTTGAAGGCTACCGAGGAAGCCACCCCGTCTTGGATACTATTCCTTCACTAAAGAGAGGGAAGTTGTTACCTAGGTGATAGTGGTGACATCTTTCGTGTTCCACTTCTCTTAGTGCCTTGTGAAGGCTTTGCACTTGGTGCCAGATTGTGTGGTAACAAGCTTACATGAAACATGAGTCAAAATTGAACTGACCTTTGCCTAAAAGGCCTGAGGTCGACCACTTGGGGCTTACACTCATTACTCAGGATCTAAATACCCATGTGGTAGTCTTGGAGAAGTGTGTCACCCTCACAAGTGACTTGTTGGAGCACATTTTAAAATGGTATATCCATTTGCTTGCATAATTGATGGAGGGAATCCACCATTTGGGGTTTTGGAGGATGAGTTGAGAATTTTTCCTACATTACTTATGGAAGCATTCACCCTTGAAGGGTCTTTGGAGGCTGGACGCTACACGTTAAAGCTCCTCTTTCCATCACTGATGGAGGTGTCCCTCTCTTTGGGGGCTATTTGGTGCAGATTATTGTACATGTGGCTTCAATAGGCCACAATGCTTATGTTTTAGAATAATTAATTAGAGAAGAGGGTGTTTTGCCCCTCCATATGCTAGATTAGGGGATTTTACTTGAAATATTAATTTTTTAATGTAAAGGAAGTTGAGCATCTCCCTATAAATAGAGATGCACTTCCTCATTATTTCTCATCGATGGATTGGGCGAGAAATCTCTTAGCCAGTTCTGAAATTTCTGAAATTTGTTTTCTTTTTTAAAACGCTATGGATGGTTCAGTAGAGTAACTTCTTGAGGAGGACAATGTGTGGATGCCTTCTACTTCTTCTTGGATGATTCATTGTCTAGGGTTTTAGATGGATGAGAGATTGGTTGAGTAAGTGGTCTCCTCTAGTCTTGGTTAAATTGTTCATGAATGAATTTAGGCATTAATGTACTTTTCTAGTGGAGAGGGTGCATTCACTTATAGATCTTCTTGAGCAAATCCTTCTTTTCGTTGCTCTTGGAAGGTTACTAGTGGAGTAACTTCCCTTGAAATCCATTCTTGAAGTTTGATTTAGGGTATTAGAAGGATCTTCTAGGGCTAGTAGTGGATAGCCCTATATATCACCCTCGATTTACCCCTTTCCTTTCAAGGTTGGGTCATTATTTGACCCCATATGCCCCAAAAATAGTAGGCTAAGGCACTAGTCTTCAATCCTTCCATTGAATTATATCCTTTTAAACTCCTTTAAATTGTTTTGTTGGGTTTACTCTTCAAAATCACCTTGGAACTCATTGCCCTAAACCCTAGCAATCCTATCAAAGTCATTTTATTGCATTGTGGTCTTGCTTCCACAAGATATGGTAGATAGAATAATAAATCCCATATAAAATTGACGATGTTGAAGCAATATACAAGGTTAGCCCTAGGTAGGCTACCCAAGCAAACCAAATACATGTACCACTCTCTCACATATCTCATCACACATTAGATCATATATAGTGCCCTAAGATGGTTAAGATGGTCTAACCACCTAACTAATCTTAATAATAATTATTAACATTATCTTTAATGTCGTGTTATACTACTAACATGTTATTATAAAAATGGTCACTTAATTCCTAGGTCACTTGGTTATGGTTCATGTTCTAATTCCAATAATAATGAAATTTCAGGCAAAAGAAAGTTAGTGCAAAAAAAGCATAAGATTCATCATGAAGTTCGGCCAAGGCAATTTTTTTTTTTTATAACTTCATAATTTTGAACAAAAAGAAATTACAAATATTGTTAAACATCCCTTTTGGTCAAAAAGCATCATCCACGCCAATTTCAAATTTGGGAACATTGTGGATCCAAATAACTATATGGCATTACGTTTGGGCACACTTTTGACAAGTTTTATACCACAATTGTGAACATGAGGCTTTTAGAGTATTTGGTGAGGAAGAAACTATATGCCAAGGAGCAAGCAAGATTCAAGAGAGATTTTCAAACCCCTGACCACTTCTTTACGCTCTGTACTATCATTGAGGAAGTTAAATAGAGCTCTTCTCAAGTCTAATGTTGATTTGTGAAATTTTGGAAAGCTTTTGATTTTGTGTTGAGAGACTTTATTTCATAGGCTTCATAATATTGGAATTCTTGATTCTCTCATCACAATTATCATGAGTATTTGAGACTATTAATGGTTGGCTTTGTACTTCTCAGGGAATCTCTCATTTCATAAGGAGCATTCTTGGGGATAAGAAAGGATGCCCCCTCTAGTATACTTTATTCGGGGCTTATATTGATGAGCTAGAGACCCACATCAAGGAACACATACATGCAGACAATTATCGTCTTCTACATCAAGCTTTAGTTGATATCCTCTTGTATGCAGATGATGTAGTCCTCCTAGCTTCTCTACAAAGGGCTTAGAGAGACAATCACCACCCTCTTGAGACAAAGATGTGTTTGGTTCTCTAAGGTTTCCTCACTGCTTCAATCTATCAACACCTCTATTGCATGCCTCCCCCCTTGCAGCGACTCTTTGGATGCTCTAGGCCACCTACTTTATTTTAAGATCTCAACAAGGTTATCAAGGGAGACATTTATTGACAATACATACAGGTTAGTTGGATTTCTCCTTCCCGTGTTGTTGGACCTACGATGACTTTCTATTTAGAGTATATTATGTAGTTGAGGGATGGTCCCATCCTCCTTCTAGGGTATTCTCAACGCCATTAATCTAATGGTATTAAGTTCCCACTTAGACAATTCAGGGCTTGTTCTCATTGGCTTTGGATTGAGCATGACCACTACATCCCATAGGAGGATTGGATTTTTCAGTTATGCCACCTACAAGAGGTGGGGTCAAAGGAGCATTTCATTTTCGAGTGTGACATTTACTACAACATCCATGGTAGATATCCCTGCTTGTTCTAAGATTCAAAAGGATCTCTCTCCACTTGCATCAACTACCTTGACTAGAGTTATTTGTCTCTTCCATGCATGAGGTGGTGACTTAGAAAAGGAAAACCTTATAGGTTTCTTCCAAATCCTGTCTGTTATCACAGGATTTGTACTTATGCAAAGCCCAACACAGGACCCCAAATCTTGTGTAACTATGGAATATCATGCCATTGTCACCTTAGTAAGAACTTCTATCGTTTTAGTGATGGAAGAGGTCCATCACAAGGGAGGCTTCTCTGACGACCTCAAGAGATCAAAGTAGCAAGTATAGTAGCCAAGCCTACCACCCCCTTTCTTGATCACTGAAAGATTAGTCTAGGTCAAGGTAGAGTGAGAGTTATGAAGTTGTTTGAGTACCTTCCCGAAAAAGAACACTTTACAGCATATATGAAGAGGTCCATCACAAGGGAGGCTTCTCTGACGACCTCAAGAGATCAAAGTAGCAAGTATAGTAGCCAAGCCTACCACCCCCTTTCTTGATCACCGAAAGATTAGTCTAGGTCAAGGTAGAGTGAGAGTTATGAAGTTGTTTGAGTACCTTCCCGGAAAAGAACACTTTACAGCATATATGTGATTATTTCCAAGTCCAAACATGCAATTAATACCTCTTTAAGACACTAGACAAGATAGGTTGCAATGGCTGTTATAAATTTGCAGCAGTAAACAATGATATGACAACAGTAAATGATTTATAACAGTAGCAAACATTTCAGAAATGAAACAATTCACTATGAAAACTTGGCATACATTCGCTAAAATAATATCCAATTGTTCAAGGCAATTTCTGAACAGTTAAGCCACCAATAGACAAGTGTATGCAGCAAATAAATGTGATTTAGATGGTTGTAGCAAATTTTTGTAACAACAGCAAATTATCTAATGAGTTTGCCAATGTTAGTGTTAGTTAGGTTAGTAGAATGTTTAAGAGAGTTGAGAGAATGAATTTGTCAAACAATTCACCATCAGAATGCTTTAAAACCAATGCCTTTTTTCAAGGGTTATGGAGTCTTATAACAACAAATGCAACTGGAACTTGATCTAGTTGCAATCAAGAGGTATGATTCAAACCCTAATGTGCAAGCACATTTGGGTCTTAGGCTTTGGATCTTGAGAAGAAGGATTTCTAGGGTGCAAGCACAATTGGGCCTTAGAAACCTTTTCTCACTTCTTGTAGCTTCAACTAGGTCAAAATCAAAAGTCTAGGCTAAAATCCTAAAGTGCTAGCACTTTAGAGCTTTAGGGTTCTAACCCTAGCAAGAATAATTAACTAATTCTTAGATAAATATCACATTGTGAGAGGAAGAAGCACTTATGTTCCTCTCTTAGGGTTTCACCAAACAAGATTTCTTGCAACAAGAAGTAATTTCACCATAAACATTAATAGCATGAAAATACAATTGCAGAAATACACTTACTTTATCCAAGAAAACACGAAAATGTAACCCTAATTGCAACAACATCCATCCAAAATCAGCAAATATATTCACAAGAGACCTCTTCAAGCCAAGCGCACGAGTTAAGAAGAGCTAGTAACCCTTAGAGGGACAAAATTTCAGAAGTATTCTCACAAATGGTGAGAAAGTTATGATGATAAAATGAAGTGTGAGGGTAGCCTTTTTATATGAGGCTACCCTAATACAATTTGTCCACATAATTTCTCAACAACATAATTCAAGTGGGACCGACCCCTTTATTTGCCTAAAATAATGCCAAAATACAAAAATACATCACAAAACCCTAAAAAGGGTAACGTCATTCTCTAGAAGGGTGACGTCAAGCTAGGAGAAGGTGACGTCATGCCTCCAAAGGCAAACGTTGGGCCTCCAAAGGCCAAGCAGCATCCTTTGAGGGTGAAAGAGTGTGAAGTGAGGTGTCTCCTCATCCAAAGCCATGTTAATCGTCTCTGATACCCATCCATCCATCAAAACCCTAGCCCAAAATATGACGTCAAGGGCCTCCAAAGGCCACATCCGAGGTTGAGAGGGTTGCAATCACGTCGCCAAGTGATGTCAAAACACCTGCTACCACAACGTCCTCCATCCTCTATGCACAAAATCCCTAGGGTAATCTACCCAGGCTGTGGGGCTTCCAGCCAATATGTGTGGCATAATGACCAGAACTGCTCAAACCAAGCCCATCTGTCCATCATCCAAGGTCCCGAGAATGTGAGAACCACTACCTGAGGGTGGTGAATAACTGGATGACCCACTGCTCTTCATCACAAGTGCCAAAGTCTTGCAATAAAGGCACAACGTCCTGGGTACAAGCCCAGGACGTCCAACAAGAACCATGTCAGGGGAATTCAAAACAAGCCAAAGTATAAAACATGGTTAGCCAAAGTTCATAAGAAACATCAGTCCTTGAAACATACAAAGTAAGTTGCAACTTAAAATATAAGCCATGTAAGATAACTCACCTCGATATCCCCTTCAAGCATCACACCAGCCAGGACCCCATGTGGGTTACCAAATTTAAGTATAGGAGAGACTTCATCCAACCCTATTAGGTGTGCCACCTGTTAAGGTTTAAGATATTATTAGGTTTCTTTTCAATTTACTAGATAACCATAGCATAGATAGGATCATTGAGAGAAACACAATCACAAGATACACGACATTTATCCTGGGAAACCCTCATGGAGGAAAAAACCCGACAAAAACTTACTTAAAATAGATAGCCAAGAAAATGCCAAGAAAATAAACCAAACACTAGAGAATATCCTCTACTGAGCAATGTGCCTCTCTCTCTTCCTTCTTTCGACAACTGGCAACTGCAGCTTCCTCCAAACTTGCGCACTAGATGAGTGAGTTGAGTGAGTGATCAAATGAGGCGTTGGCTTCCTTTATTTATACAAACTAGCAAGTACTGGAAAGGTGTCTCTTCATTGGGCAGGGTCGACTTGTCTTTTCAGTGGTTAAAACCACTTTAAATTGCCTAGGGGCCGACTTCTCAATTTGCATAATATATTTAGGGTTTGACCAATCCGCAAAAGGGGATTTGGTCAATTACAATGCCCGACATGATCAATCCACAAAAGGGGATTGGCCTAATGAATAATAACTCAATAATAAATAGAATACTCTTTGCAGTTACAATATTTCAACACTCCTCCTTAACAAGAAGGGTATTCTACAACATCATCAGGAGAGAGAGAGGGCAGCAACATCAACAACCTCTGGAACACTGACTAGCATATCTATAAATCATCGGAAGTTTTTCTCATCATCAATATCATCATTCACAGTAGGGAGCTAGAATGGCATCATCGTCATCTACATCAACATGGATTAGTATAACACTAATACATCATCATCAATAACAGCACAAGGTTGATACAACATCAACAACAACAATATCACAGCACAAAGGCTGGAGCATCATCAACAACACAGCATCACAGCACAAAGGCTGCAGCATCAACAACGTCAGCACTAGGCTGGAAATCTTCAGCATGAAGTTGGCATCTCATCAACATCAGCACGAGACTAGCATCACAAAAACGTCAACACAAAGTTGGAAATCTTCAGCACGAGGTTGGCATAACAAAAACATCAGCACAAAGCTGGAAATCTTCAGCACTAGGCTGGCATCACAACACTACTCCCCCTTTCGAGGGAGGTCCTTTCAGACTACACCAAGCTTATCTCGAAAGTGCTCAAACTTTACACGAGATAGAGGCTTGGTCAACACATCAAGAACCTGTTCATCCGTGCTAACATATTGGAGCTTTATGGCTCCTCTCTGCACCATATCACGGATGTAATGATATCGGATCTCTATGTGTCTTGACTTGTCATGGAACACAGGGTTCTTTGTCATCTTTATGCAACTTTGGTTATCACATAGAATCAAGCTTGCTTCCATCTCCAGATCGAATAGACCTGTCAACAACTTTCGAAGCCATATAGCTTCACAACTAGCAGAACATGCAGCAATATATTCTGCTTCTATTGTGTTGAGATCAATGTTTGATTGCTTCCTACTCTGCCATGAGATCATGGCTGACCCCAGACTGAAACAACATCCTAAAGTGCTCTTCCTGTCAGGACACTTCCATCCCAATCTAAATCGATATAACCACTCAGTCTGAAGTCATGATCTCCATTATAACTGAGACCACAATCTAATGTACCCTTAAGGTACCTCATCACATGTTTTGCAGCAACCAGGTGAACACGTCTGGGCTCTACCAGAAATTGACTCAAGGTGTTCACAGCAAAACATATATCTGGCATAGTGTTCGTCAGATACATCAATGATCCAATGATTTGTCTGTATCGCGTAGCATCAATCAATTCTAACGAAGTGCCAACCAAGAGCTTCAACTTTGTTTCCATGGTGTATTCATGGATTTGCACTCCAACATATCAAATCTCTTTAGTATTTCAACTGCATACTTCCCTTGGTTAAGGAAGATCTTCTCTAGGCTCTGCCAGACCTCAAGACCTAAGAAATAGTGCATTAGGCCAAGGTCTTTCATCTCAAATTCTGCAACGAGCTTCTTCTTACAATCAGTGATGAGTTTTTCTTCTCCAGTTAAGAATAAGTCATCCACATTCAGCAGCAATATAATAGGCTAATCATTCATAACCTTGAAGTAAAGGTTAGAATCAGCTTTAATCTTGGTAAAGCTCAAGCTCGTCAGAAAACTGTCAATCCTTCCATACCAAGTTCTAGGAGCTTGCTTCAATCCGTACAGAGCCTTCCTCAACTTGCAGGCATGAGTCTTCATGTCTTCAACTTCAAACCCTTGAGGTTGTTCTATATACACTTCTTCTTCAATGACACCATTCCAGAAGGTTGTTTTCACGTCCATCTGGTGTAACTTCCACTTCATCTTAACTGCAAGAGCTATGATGGTTCTGATTGAAGTGTATCTGGCTACAAAAGCAAACGTCTCTTCATAGTCAATAACTTCCTTTTGACAAAACCACCGAGCAACAAACCTTGCTTTATATTTCTCAATACTTCAATCAGCAACATGTTTTATTTTGAAAAGTCATTTGAAAGATACCACATCCTTGCTCTTCAGTCTGGGAACTATTTCCCATACATCATTCTTTATAATGGATTAGTATTCTTCTGTCATGGCATCTGCCCATTCTTTCTTCTGAATGGCTTCTTCAAAGCAAGTAGGCTCCTTCTCTAAGAGATCACACATCAAATCCATATAATTGGAGAATGGCTTGGGTTTCTTGACTTGTCTCATGGTTCCTTCAGGGTCACCATACTTCTCTCCATCTTGAATAAGTTCCCTTGCCCAGGCTGGCTTTCTCTTGTGGGAGATCGTCATTTGGGGAGGTTCTTGAGATTCTATTATGTCATGATCTTCTAGAATCTCCTCATCAGGGGAAGTTATGACTTCCCTCACTGGTTCTGCAACTCTGGGAGCCACAGGTTCTTCCTCATATACTTCTTCAAGCTAGCATCTTCTTGATTTATTGAGTGTTGCATCTTCATCAAAGTTTACATCCCTGTTGATCTGAATATGATGGTAACCTGGTATATAAACTCTGAAGGCCTTGGAGACCTCACAGATCCAACAAATATCCCCTTCTTTCCTGAAGGGTCCAACTTGGTTCTCTTCTCTTTCGGAATGTGTACAAATACTGGACGGCCAAATATTTTGAGATGGCTTACTTCTAGCTTCTTTCCGGAGAACATCTCTTCGGGGGTCTTGAACCCAAGTGCACTATGGGACAATCTGTTTTGTACATATACTGTTGTTGTTTTTTTGCTTCTTCTGCCCATAAGTGCAATGGAAGATCTTGATCATGGATCATAGTCTTCACTGTTTCCATTATAGTTATGTTCTTTCTTTCTGCTACACCATTTTGTTGAGGATTGTAGGGAGTGGTGAGCTCCCTCTTGATCCTGACATCTTTGCAAAAGTTTGCAAACTCTTTTGAGGTGTATTCTCCTCCATTATCTGACCTGAGTATCTTGATCTTTCTTTCAGAGAGATTTTCTATCAAGGCTTTGAATTCCCTGAATTTACTAAACACTTCATCTTTTCATTTCAAAAAAATAAACCCAGGTTTTGCGAGAATAGTCATCAATAAAAGACACATAGTATACATACCCACTGATGGAGGTTTATGGCATTGGGCCACATACATCTGAGTGAATGAACTCTAGGACTCCTTTTGCTTTACTGTCTCTCTTCGGGAAAGGGTTCTTGATGTTCTTTCCTTGTGCACATCCATTGCAAACACCTTCATGGTCAACCTTGAATTCTGGTAGACCTGTGACTGCCTTGCTTACATATGGTAATGCCTTGTAGTTGATGTGAGTTAGTCTTCTATGCCAAAGTTCACATGGATTCTCAATGGAATGGGTCAAGGCTGCTTCTGAGTGACCCTTTAGCTTAAACAAGCCACCTTTTTCTTTTCCAATAACAAATGCTTCTTCCATAGTTTTTCCTTTGGACCACATGAGAACTTCTCCATCTATGAAGGCAACTTTGAATCCTTTCTTCTCTATAGTTGGGATAGAAAGTAAGTTCTTTGTCAAACCTGGTACATATAGTACATCCTTCATCTTCATTGGGGTCCCTGAATCAAGTTTGTAATTTGATTCTCCTACTTCTTTGAAAGGGTATTGATAATCGTCTCCAAGTGTAACTTTCTGGGGAAACTTCTTTTCTATGAGGCAAGAGAGAATGTCTCTTTGACCTGTCATGTGCTTGGAAGCACCATTGTCTATGAGCCAAGTGTCCTCACCAAGTGACATTGATCCTGAGAGGGCAGAGATTAAGACATAGTGTCTTCAATCTGTTCTTTTATCATCTTTGTGGGTGGCTCTTCATCTTCAATTGTATGGGCATGGTGCGTCTTGTTTCTCTTCTTGTATTCTTCTCGTCTAGCTGGACAATTTTTAGCAATATGTCCCATCTTGTCACAATGGTAGCATTGGTAGGATGAGAAGTCTTTTTCTCTTCTTTGACCTTTCTGAAACTTCTGGAATCTCCTTGGAGGGTGAGATTCTTTATGAATGAATTTGTTTTGGGGGTGAGACTCCTTATGAGTTTCTTTTTGGAAGTAAGACCTCTTTCTTCCTCCTTTAGTATGAGTAGCTAGGGCTTGATCTTCATCTCTTAATAGTAATGCTTCTTGGTTAAGTAGTCTTGCTTCTTCTTGAACACATTCTTCCCAAAGACTGTCAAAGTGTAGTTTCTCCTTTTTGGCACAAATAGTTTGGATGAATGCATCCCAAGGTCTTGTGAGACCATTAAGGGATGTCATTATAAGTTTGTCTTCATCTATAGTATCATCAATTGCTTCTAGCTATTCTTTGAATTGTGATATTCTGGAGAAATATTCCTGAATTGTTTCTCCTTTCTACATCCTTGTACTTTTGAGTTGAGTTCTTAGATTCATCTTCCGATTGATGTTCTTTCCTTCATACAATCTAGTTAGGGCATCAAACATTTATTTCAGTGTCTTTTTTGAAGCCACTTGAGGAATCAAGTGATCTTTAATAGAATTTGCAATGATTCTCTTGACCCTAACTGTGTCCTTTTGGTGTTTTGTTTTATCTACAGCATCGGTAGGTTCTGGTACATCTTCTTTGATGAATCTTGCTAGGTCATTCTCTTCAAGAAGTTTTCCACACCTTTTAGCTTGTCAACAAGCTTAATGCTTGTAGACATCTTTACTTGGAGCTAGGAAAATGACCAAAAATTGAAAATGCTCAAAATTTAATTTTGAACTTACCAAGAGGTACGCTTGGCTAAGGCGAGTAGCCTGGTGTAGTTAGATTTCAGAAAATCCAAATTTCGTCCCTTCAAACTTGACTAGCAGAATTTTGGACTGGTACTTCTGGTTCTCTGGTACCGGTGAAAACTAGGGTTTCACTTTAAGGGAGTTCTATCCACTAAAAAGATGCGTTGAAGGTGCGAAAGAGTTCCTTATGCTAGGGCGTACTTCCTTGATGAGTTTTAGGCTAAAATTCCTCTTAAATAAAAAGCCCTAATTTTCTTGTACGACAACAGTGACGTTTTTCTTTATCCGGTGAAAAATGCTCTCTTCAGCTGAGCTCTGATACCATGTTAAGGTTTAAACTATTATTAGGTTTCTTTTCAATTTACTAGATAACCATAGTATAGATAGGATCACTGAGAGAAACGCAACCACAAGATACACAACATTTATCCTTGGAAACCCTCATGGGGGAGAAAACCCAACAAAAAAATCCTTAATATAGATAGTCAATACAATGCCAAGACAATAAACCAAACACTAGAGAATATCCTCTACTGAGCAATGTGCCTCTCTCTCTTCCTTCTTCTGGCAACTAGCAACTGCAGCTTCCTTCAAACTTGCGCACTAAATGAGTGAGCTGAGTGAGTGATCAAATGAGGCGTTGGCTTCCTACTGGCAGGTGCTGGAAAGGTGTCTCTTCATTGGAGAAGGCCGACTTGTCTTCTGAGTGGTTAAAACCACTTTAAATTGCCTAGGGGGCCGACTTCTCAATTTGCATAATATATTTAGGGTTTGACCAATCCGCAAAAGGGGATTTGGTCAATTACAATGCCCGACATGATCAATCCACAAAAGGGGATTGATCTAATGAATAATAACTCAATAACAAATAGAATACTTGTTGAAATTAGTACAACTGCAAGAGCCATTCTCCTGGAGGATGGCATAAGACCCTAGTTGTGGACTAGGGCCCCCAGCACACTCCTGGGGTTTCTTGGTATGAGACCAAGCAGTGAGTACCGGATGGCAAAAGACCCTTGTGAGGGCCCCCAGTAGATGACTGGGGTTCTTGGTCTAGGATCAAGCAGTAAAGACCCTAGATGTGTTCTAGGGCCCCTGGATGTGTTCCAGAGAATCCTTGCCCAGTGCTTGGATTGATCCTCGAATGTGTTCCTTGGTGGTTGATATAAGCCCCTAGAAGTGTCTAGGGCCCCTGGATGTGCTCCAGAGAACCTTTGCTTAATGCATGGGTTCATCCTTGGTTTTGTACCTTGGTGGATAAAACCCTAGATGCATTCTAGGGCCCCTAGATATGTTCTAGGGTAACCTGGTCTTTGACCAGGTAGATCTTGGTGTAATACCAAGATGTGTTGATGTGTGATCCTCTTCCTCTCTCACAGGTTGCCTTGAGACCTAGGAGAGTCTATGAAGATGGGCATGACCACATTGTGTGATGTACCCCCATATGCAGGGATGATAAGTTTATAGGTCACCATGAGACTCATATGAACATCTTTTGCCAATAAGAAACCCACCTTGACTTTATCCTAACCCCTTGATTATGAGATTGGGTTTGTCATTTTGTGTGAGTGGGGTTTTAATTTTGTGATTGGGGTTTCAATATGAAATTAGAATATTAATTAATATTAATTGACATTAATTAATATTTATATTAATTATATGTCAATAATTAATTATTATTCTAACACTCTAAACCCCTCTCCCCAACAACTATAAATTAGAACCCTTCCTAGTCTTTTTTTACACTCACTCTCACTCCCTTCTACACGCTGCGACTACCTCAGTAACAGTTCCCCCTTGTTTTTGTGGCCTCCTCATTTGTGCAAGTTTGAGTTCTGAGTTTTTATTGGTTGGAAGGTTCCACCTTGGAGATTTTGTTGGAAGTCTCTCCCTTGAAGTGTACAGTGTTGCCGGATCTCCTTACAGTACTGTCAGATGTGTCTTTTGGGTCAGTTCAGCCCCCTTCCTAGCCGTCGAGCCTGTTGTAGGGCTGTCGTCTCCCTCTTTGGTCACAGATCTGAGTTTGGAAGAGCCGCGGCCACATTTTGGGCTCCCTCCGTGGTTGTCTTACCTCCACTCTAGCTGTTGCATGGAGTAAGGAGAGGGTTTGCAGCTTGCTGCCCCATTTTCTAAGTAAGGGACTTGTGGATTGTTGTTGGACTTCACTCACCTATCCAGATCTATCCCTGTGGTATCACTGAAGATAGAAGGGTTTACTATTTGAGTTATTTGCTTGGGGTTATTGTTATCTTTCCTTGGGGTTTCCTATTGGCAAAATTGTCCTAGAGTTCTCTTTGACAGAGATCAAACCCTCAAAGGTTTTGATCCATGAACCTGAGCTTAATCTGAGCATATTTACAGTGGCTTACATTCACATGTGTGTCAGGTACATCTATCATTCAGGAGGTAAGCTAAAAGTTATTTTTCATACTCAAAATTTCAAATCTGTTTTGTGTTTTAATATGCTCATAAATATTTATTAGTTCAGAAATAATTATTGTTTCAGATCTGTGTTGTTTCTTATTTGTTTCTACTCTGAAATGTTTGTTTGGTTCAGATCTGTTGTATGTTTATGCTGATCTAGTAAACTGAAATTGCAAAAGGCATTGTTGTTTTGAATTTTTCCTATTTCTAACATGGTTTCAAAGCATAGGACGTGAAAAGAGCTCAAGAATTACAGACTTGAGCCTGCGTATATCCATTTTGTTAGGGTTTGTTTTGCAGATCAGCAGCACATCATCTACATAAACTGATCTAGAACTCAGCATGGCCTCCTCTTCAGTCAAAGCTAAAGATAGACTTGAAGGGGCCTCCAACTTCAATGCTTGGAAATGCAGGATACTCATCATCCTTGAAGAGAGTGAACTAAAAGAGCTGGTTACTAGAGTAATTGAATAACTCATTTCAAACACTGTCAGGGCAGCATACAAGAAGAAACAAGCCAAAGCTAAAAGAGTCATTTTTTACTCTGTTAAGGACAGCATGATGCCCATCATTGATCATCTAAGGATTGTCAAAGATTGCTTTGATGCCCTAGCAAATCTCTATGAAAAGAAGGCTCTAACTCAGAAGAGAATAATGAACAACTACGTACATTGAGGATGGGAAAAGATGAAACAATGGTTGTCTTCTTCTCCAAGATTGCTCAAACCAAAGATCGGCTTACAACAATAGGAGTTGTTGTAAATGATGATGACCTTGTGCAAACTGCAGTTGATGGACTCCCTGAGTCATGGGGAGTCTTTCTCGCTTCAGTCAATGGAAGAGAAGCTCAACCTAACTTTAACAGAATATGGCTTGACTGCTTAGAAGAAGAAGGAAGACTCAAAAATAGAAATGAACATTCAATTCTAAGAGATCATGCCCCTTCAGCTAAAACCAAGAAATGGGAGAAGTTTCCTCAACCTAAAAGCAAAGGTAAGTTATCTCATCTTAATCCTCATTTATTTAAAGTAAGATGTTTTAACTGCAATAAGCTAGGACATTATGCAAAAGATTGCAGGAACCCTCCCTCTCGGCAGAGAAGAAAAGGAAAGTTCCATGCCTCAGTTGCCACTGAAGAAGTTGAGCCTCAACAGGAACCTCAAATAAGAAAAACCAGGGCAGCCACCAAAGAGCAAGAACAACACCAAGAATATTATCCCATCTCAGCTATTTTTGGCACTATAACCAAGTCGGAGGAGATTTGGTTAATGGATAGCGGTGCCTCCAAACACATGACAGGTTTTAAACAAAATCTTGCAAACTATCGAGATAATAAATTCAATGTAAAGGTAGAACTGGGTGATGATGGTACTTATGACATAAAAGCGTTTGGATCTGCTTCTTTCCAACTTCAATCAGGTAATATATTTCATATTGATGAAATTCTTTATGTTTCTGGTTTAAAGAAAAATATAATCTCAGTTGCAGTGTTAGAAAGCAAAGGATACTCAATAGCCTTCACCAAGGGGAAGACTCTCATGTGGCCCTTAAATGGAGATTTGAGCACTGCTATGATTATTGGAACTTGTGAGACTGGACTTTATAAAATCACAGGTCAAGTTGTTCAAGCACTAGCTCACGAGATGATAAATCCCTGCGAGCTCTGGCATAGAAGGCTTGGACATCTCAACTACAATGCACTTCCAAGTTTGCAAAAGATGGTAACATGTATGCCAGTATTTTCTTTTGAGCATGATAGTGTTTGTAGAGGTTGTGCCCTCGGTAAGAATACAAAGAAAGTTTATCCTCACAGCAACAAAAAATCTAATGGCATTCTAGATCTAATTCATTATGATCTTTGTGGGCCTATGACTGCTCCATCTATGAATGGTTGTACTTACTATATCATTTTTATTGATGATTGTTCTCGTAAAACTTGGATTTATTTTTGAAAGACTAAAGATGAATCTTTCAACAGATTTCAAAATTTCAAGAATTTTGATGAAAATCAGACAGGAAGACACATTCGGGTTTTCAGAACTGACAATGGTAAAGAATTTTACTCCTACAAGTATGATGAACTCTATCGGGCTTCCAGGATTAAGAGGACGTTGGCTAAGCCTTATAATCCCCAGCAGAATGGGGTTGCAGAAAGAAAAAACAGAGCAATCTGTGAAGCAGCCAGAGCGATGATGTATGACCAGAATTTACCATTATCTCTTTGGGCCGAAGTTTCCAGTACTGCAGTCTACATTCAAAACAGGTGTCCTCACAAAGTTCTTGAAGCGAAAACTCCAGAAAAAGTTTTCACCGGTATAAAGCCATCAGTTGATCACTTGAGAATCTTTGGCAGTCCAGTCTATATTCACATTCCAAAAGAAAAGAGGACTAAGCTAGAGCCCTCCAGAAAGAAAGGAACTTTTGTGGGATACAATGAAACCTCATAAGCTTACAGAATTTATATCCCAGGTCAAAAGTTCATTGAGGTTAGCTGAGACTTGACCTTTCATGAAGAAGCAACTTTTCGTCATGCCAGAGAACTTCCATGTGATTCAGAGGAGCAGGAAGCTCCATTTCTTGAACCTACAGACTCACCTCTTCCAGATGAGCAAAGGGAGGAAACCTCAGAACTTTCAGTGGATCCCTCAAGGGATACTATTGAGTTTCCTTTAGAGAAACCTCCTGTTAAAAGGAAACTAGCCTGGTGCTGGGAAATTCTAAAGGAAGCAGAAAATCTTTCAGCACCTAAAGGCACTTTCAGAGAAAGCAAGAAACCAGATAAGTACTCTGGCCTTATAGCTAAATTGAATCTTATGATTGATTTAGAACCTTCCACATTTGAAGAAGCCTCCAAACATCAAGTGTGGAAAGATGCTATGATAGAAGAATATGATTCAATTCTAAAAAATGATGTATGGGCAGTGGTTCCAAGAACTCATGGCAAATCATTCGTAACCTCCAAATGGCTTTATAAGATAAAGCATAAAACAGATGGCGGTGTTGAAAAATTCAAGGCTAGATTTGTGGCTCGTGGCTTCTCTCAGAAAGAAGGAATTGACTATGACAAGATTTTTGCTCCAATTGCCAGATATACTTCCATCAGGATTATTATCTCTCTTGCCGCAGTTTTTGGTTGGAAACTTCACCAGATGGATGTTAAGACTGCTTTTCTTGGGCTCTGAGTGACAGTGAGCAGTGAGATTTTTAGGCAAGTTTGAAGGGGGGAAATTTGTGATTGTTTTCCTTGAGCTGTGACAGGGTATATGGCTGCATGCATTAGATTTGAGGATCGGTGGGATGGCATTTCCAACTATTTGCAGTGGAAGATCCGAATGTCAGTTGTTCTCAAGGAGAACAAGATTTGGAACTATGTCAGTTCTGTTGTTGTGGCTCCTACAACAGATCATATTGCTTTGGATTTGCATGAGGTAAAGGAGGCCAAAGCTCAGAGGATTATTCTGGATGGGGTGAAGGATCACCTTATCCCACACTTGGCTAAGAAGAAGACAACCCAAGAGATGTGGGATACACTTAAGAACTTATTTGAGGCGAAGAATGAAAACCGGAAGATGGCCTTGAAGGATAAGTTGCATGATACCAAGATGGATAAGGAGGAGAGCGTGTCTTCTCATCCTACCCGGGTAGCTCAAGTGAAAGATGAGTTGGCTGCAGTTAAAGAGGTCATATCGGATTCAAAGTTAGTGAGGATAGCCTTGAAAGGCTTCACCAAGGAATGGGAAGTCTTCGTGAAGTGTGTGGTGGGTCGTGAGAATCTTCCAGATTGGAGCAGACTGTGGGACGATTTCACTCAGGAGGAAATCCGAGAAGGATCTCAGAGCAGTGGACAGAAGATAGATAGAGCTAATGAGAATGTTGCTCTTGCTGGAAAGAGCAAGAAGAAAGGAATTTCTGGGAGGGACTTGAGTAAAGTCAGATGTTACTGTTGTAACCAGTTGGGGCACCTTGCTTCTCATTATCCTGAGAGGAAGAAGAAGAAGAAGGAACCGAAGGGGCCTAAGACAGCTACTACAGCAGCCATGGTGAACTTTACTTCCAAGTATGACAGGGAATTTTCTTTGATTACTCTAGTATCCAACGTCGGTAGTGGAGGAATTGGGGGTGATTTCAGATGGATTGTGGATAGTGGAGCCTCTTGCCACATGACGAGAATCTGGCGAGTATTCCTTATTATCACCGAGAAAGGTCATGACCGACTGGTGGAGAGTGAAGGTGGTATGGCGTGAGTTGTACGTGGAATTGGAAAGGTTAGATTCCCACTCCAGTATGGAGGATTCCTGGAGCTTGATGGAGTTCTCTTTGTTCCAAGGTTGAGGGTTAACTTGCTCTCAGTCTCAGCCTTGGAGGATGATGGATATTGTACATTGTTCAAGAGGGGACATGTATTTATCTACAGGGAGGGAGCAGACCCGGTGGAACCACAGTTGATTGGTGATCGGGTGGGCAGGTTGTACATGTTGCGAGGACAACCTTTCGGATATGATTCAGCGTCGGATGAGGAGCAGGAGGTTCCTCAAACTGCAGTGGGCCCAAGGATTCAATCTTGCATTCCGAGAGAAGAGAGGGAGTCTCTTCTGAGAACTGGCAAGAGGCTTAGCTGGTGTGATCGAATTGATGCTCAGGGTGGAATGGATTCTCCTAGGAGCTCAAGGTTCAGAGTAGCTGTCAGGAGAAGATCTTCTAGTTCGAGTTCTGTGCAGGTGTTGAGGATGGCTCCAGGTTCAGAGGGAGCTCCTACTGAGCTTGTGTGAAGGTACCAGATGATGGAGATGGCAACGAGTACATCCCTCGCTAAGAGGGAGTGTTAGATTTTTAGCTCGGGAGGTACTCCGCATGTGTGTCTTGTATGCGAGAGTTACCTTGTACCTACACTACTAGACATTTCAGTTTTTAATGGGTTTTTATAAAGTTGTGATAAAGTGGTTCTTTTATTAAAGTGTCTTTTTAATATAGTGTACCTTCTAATATTAAAGTGACTTTATTTCATAAAGTGCATTTATGTTATAAAGTGAAAATGTACTTTAATATTTTAAAGTGATTTATTTTGGAGGGAATGAATCATGACCCTTGATCTTGTAAAGGCAAGATTAGATCTTGGCCACTAGATCTAGGGTTGGAGACGGTGAAGGGTCACTTTCTAATTATAAGAGAATGCCTAGGGTGGTGTGCAAGAAAGGAGGAGATTGAGAGAGATTTTCGAGTAGGCTTGAGAGAGGGAAATTAGGGCAGCAAAGAGGGTACATTTCCTAGAGATTTTGGGCACAAATTCCAAGGAAACATTTTTATTTAGTACTGAGTGATTTTTTTACTGTTGGAGGTTGTACTGTACGGATCCGTACAACAAGGGGAAGAGGGCATGAAAATCGAGGCAAGTTGGGCACATTTTTTGAGGTTGTTTAGAGGGTTTTTCTTACTGTTATTGGTTCGTATAAAACAGTTCGTACAGCAGACTGTTTGCACGGATTTCAAGGAGCATATTTTATGGGTGGGTCATACAACAGTACAGACTTGGCACGAATTTCGAGGCAGGATTTGTGGAGATTGTTTTAGTGTGTTGTAAGTGGATTTCTCTTGTTGGAATATGTATTGTTGCTGCTGATATGTATTTTTCCTGAAGTTCAATAATAGATCTCTCTCTCTCATTGGGTTTCCCCAAATTGGGGTTTTCCCTCGCATTGCCTAAATTTCTGAGTTTTTCTGAGTTGAATGGTTGATGTTCATTGTATTTATTCCGCTACAAAATTGTTTAGCAACGTGTATTTCTGCTTATGGTAGTTTTTGAATGTGGGTTTAGACAATTCAGAGTTCATAGAAGACGGTTATCTCTAGGTTGCTAAGTGTATGACAAAATTATTTACTTGTTGATTTTGTCATTAAATTATGTCTACGTTATCTCTAGGACAAGATTCTTGATGGTCAGTTTTGCCACAGGTTCGGTATATTATGCAGTTCACCAAACCCATTTACAATATGATTCGATTTGCAGATACATATTAGTCGGTGATTGGGGAGGTGTATGAGCAAATGAACAACACGCTAGGCCAAATCAAAGACATTGTTGAGTCGAGGGATGAGTTGTTGTATGATCATATCCATAAACATGTGGTCAAAGGGTGGGATAATCTAAATGTTCCACTCCATGCCCTAGCATATTGTGATGTCCCCTTCCAAATGAGTCCTCTAGGAGATGGACAAAATAGCCTAAGTAATTCTCATGGGCTATAGTCAGTATGAAAAAGGGAATTAAATATTTATTTAATGTCATCAAAGCGGGAATTAATTAATTTTAAAAGGTGACATTGAGTAAATGGTAAAAAAGGTGCCTAAGTGACTATTGAGAATATGAAAATTCACTTAAATTCATTAAGAGGTAAAATGGTCGCAAAAGAGTCAACCAAAGAATAAAAGGGGAAAAAGAGGGCGCCCTCTCTCATTCTTGACACGACATTTTCTAAAATTGCTTGACAGAGATCTATGTGGCTTTCTGAACTCTTGGGACGAAAACCCTAAGGGAGATTTCAGAGATTAGTTTCGGTGGTGAGACAATCCACCCTAGCTGGTTCATTTAGGGAAGAGATCACTTCAAATTTCTTCATTGTCTTCCATTGATATCAGGATTCCTTTGTGGCAGTGTCTTCTCTTCATTTAGTGACTAAGTTTTAAAGGTGGCGGTTGAGTTTGGTTGCAAGGGGTCGATTATCTTGAAGAGGCGGAGTTCCATTGTTGGGACATATTCATTTGTTGAGGGTAGTATCTATTTCTAGTGGGTCGAAATTTGGCTTTGGGAGGCTAAGTTCATTAAGGAGAAATCATAGGTTTCCTTGTGGTGGAGCACTTCATAAATCTGGGTGCATTTCAGTGACCAAAAGACCGAGCATTATTGTGGGAGGTCGTGCTACTCCTTGTGGGTCGAATCTCTTCAGCAAGTGGGTTGATTTATCTTATTCTGGGCGCACCATTGAAGCTGGATTGTTCCCCTTTTCTGTAGTTTCCATTGTTATGACTGAGGGACCTTCTTTCTCTCCGGAGGAGGTCATTTATCTGTAGCAGACTTAGATTCTCTGGGAGTGAATTGTTGGTTATTCTAGGCACATTTGCAGCATGGGGAAGCAGACTATATCAGTGCTATCTCCCAACTACTTTATCAACAATCTTATTGTTGCATAACTCATATCTATCGACTTGTATTTCCCATATCTTATTGTTGCACTCTTTATTAATTTACAACCAGCTCTATACTTATCATAGTTACCAGAACCAGACCAGTCGACCCAAAAAACCGGAACCGGAAAAAAACCGGATCAAAAAACCGGTCACTAAAAATACATAAAATATTCAAATTTTGAAAAAAAAAATACATATTCATGGGCATCCATCAAAATGGGAGTGGGGGAATGTATACTTAGAATACTCACAAAATGTTGTCAGTTGATTCCAATTGGGTTGGGGGGCAAAGGGATTTTGGTTGCAAAATATGATTCTCTACTAAATAGGAAAAATGTGTACAATCAACAAAACCTGAGAGACTCAATAGAATCTGCCTCTTGCAGCATTTAACATAGCACATTAAAACAGGGTGTGCAACTGCCTACATCATCTAACATTCTTAAAACAATGGATTGTCTGTATTAAGCAAAAGAAATAGAAAACTGCAAGCATGGTTTCTAGATAGGGATATCTGAAGGTGTAAGGCATAATAGTGTACACAGTGCACACAGATATGCATAGTAGAGTAACAACTTATTCTAAAGATCAAACTCATTTATCTCATACAGCTTTTGGATTCTGAAGATTGATAAAGTTTTGTGCTAGGAGACAGATATGCCATTTATCATGTGCTTTGTTATAGAATGCTAACTAGTGGTGTAAGGGCTTGAAATCCTGGCCACCACTTCCATATAGGCATAATTGAAACATATATTCACATGATTCATGAGATGATCCTCTGTAGCCTGAAAAGCAAGAGAAGAAACCACAATGATAATATGCATTTCAAGAGAGATATTTTCCAATCTAGTCAGTATCATATAACAGACTCTAAGACTTAAGTCAGCTCATCAACCCTTGATCAAAGAGAGACAGACTTACTCAAGCAATTACTATAATGGAGCATAGTAATGGGTTCGTATTAGTGGATGTAAGGAAAAACTCAACCTCATTCTTCAATGGCTGGCAAGTATGACTTAACACAGCAACAATCACCACTCAAGCTCCATAGCATGAGATTAACCAAGAAATTTCCTTGGACCAACACCAAAACAGAGAGGGAGGGCTCCAAAAATTTATTTTGATCAATGAGATTATATATATAAACCCTCTCTATTTAGCATGATTGTTGAATGATGCAGCAAACAAGAGAAAAACAAGTACTCTTAACCTTAGCTTGTGGAATTCAACTAGAATAGAATACCGGTTTGAGAAAAAAATCGGTCGATTCGAACAAAAAAACCAATTTCGTACGGAACCGGCCAGTTCCTTCAAGGTCAAAAGTGGTTTGGAGGGGCGGTTCGAACTGGTGGGGCTGTGAACCGGTCGGACCGGCCGGTTCTACCGGTTCCGGTCCAGTTCTGGTAACACTGATACTTATTAATCAGGTCAGAACCTTGTTATTTTCCCTCTGTGTAATGTGAAGATCATTTGGGAATCTTAATCTTGATATATCAGTCCAAAGTTAAGTAAATAAAGGAGTAATCAAGTTCATTTTACACACTGTGTTTACCATTTTTCTTGTTACTCTAGCATTGTTGATTATTGTCATATTTTCAATACTTTTCTCTTGTGCCACAAACCATTTGTAAAAATTACAATATCAAAACAACACATATATGATAAATCTACAATAGCAAGCTATTGAAAGAATATCCCATAACAGACGAAGAAAGTGCAAAAATTCTAGTGGGGATATTACAGTGGTATCAAAGCCTAAGTCCTGCCAGCCTAAGGGGATTTAAAAATTCATGAATCAAGGAGACGGAGAAGGGTATATCACCTATAGAAGTAGGAGGCGGCGAGGGGCAGAAAATATTTTTAACCAAGAAGAGATAGTAGAAGAAAACCAACCAGAGGCAGAACAAGAAGAATTAGCTATGGGGGACCAGAATGAAGACAGGGCTTTGCAAATTTTAGGGGCCATACAAAATAGGCAGCAACAATTAGCACAGCTATTGGAATAGTTGATTACTACCAAACACGCAAACCAGAACCATGGGGGTAATAATGGTAATGAAGGCACTAACGAACACCATGGGGGCAACAATGGTGCACGGGGTCCCAACGGAAATAATGGAAACCATGCAGAGGGCAGCAACAACCATATTCCTGCACAAGTCGGTACCAGAACCACAGGAAGAATCATTCTCATGCCGCTTTTACCTCAGTTCACTGGGAATCAAGGACAACAAGGCCAAGGTGAGACCTTTGATGATTATTTGAGGGAGTACCACGCTATGGGGGAGGATTTTCAGGTTGCCATCTCGCTACAAGACTACTGCAATGTCAAATATAGGAACAGGCCAAGGGAGGTCAGCAGGGGTCAGCAGAATGTTGATCTCATGAGGAAGATTGGGAAGCTCACCATCCCCTCTTTTAATGGTTCGAGCAAATCCACAGTTAGGGCATGGGTTAAAAAGTTGGATACCTATTTCCAGCTTAACACCGTGACAGAGGCAGAGGTGATTAAATTCACTACCTTGCATTTGGACGGGGAGGCCCACGAGTGGTGGTACCATGGATTGGTCACTCCGGGACATGCTACCATTACCTCTTATTTGGACTTCACACAGAGGTTGATGGAGAGGTTTGACAGGAAAGATCTGACGCTACATTTCAGAGAGCTAGCACAACTCAAACAGGTTGGGACACCGGATGCTTACATCACTGAGTTTCAGAGGATCGCAGTCACAATTACCAACATATTTGAGCAGAGACTGGTGATGTTGTTCACAAAAGGGTTTATCTGAGCCATTGCGTGGTTGGGTGAAGGCCTTCAAACTGGAGACATTACAGGATGTTATTATCCGGACACGGGACATGGAGGATGCAGTTCCAAAGACGAAAACTTTCTCCAAACCATTCATTCCCCAGAAGACCAAAGATAAGAAGCCCTTTTAGAAAGAAGGAACGGGTAAGGAGAAGATGGATGAGGCAACTCGTAATGAGCTAAGGAGGAAAAAGATTTTCTTCAACTGCAAGGACCCCATGGGAATTTGGGCACAGATGTATGGGCAAGGGCAAAGCACATTACATAGAAGTGCTTTCAAACAGTGAGGAGGAGGAAGTAGAGCAAGCACAGGATTGTGAGCATGACAAATCAGTTGAGGAGCAGCGACAGGAGAAATCCAAGGGTGGCGCTATCACCACTCTATCGAGTGTCCCCATATTTCACACCTTCAGGATCAGGGTGTTGTACAAGGTCAACGAGTCATCGTATTGATTGATGGTAGGGAAACCAACAATTCTATTGACTCAGCCCTGGATTGGCCACCACCCAAAAATATTTCACACATGCACGGTTTCTTTGGGATTTGCAGCTAGTGTGGGCGGTTTGTTAAGGGGTTTTCACAGTTGGTTGCACCACTCACAGATCTAACAAAGAAGGGGGCGTTCAGGTGGACAGATGAGGCTCAGAGGAAGTTTGACAAGATGAAGGAAGTGATGAGCACTTGTCAAGTTCTAACACTTCTTGATTTCACTCGGCCTTTTGTGCTTGAGTGTGATGCATCGGGTGAGGGGATAGGAGCAGTTTTTATGCAGCAAAGGCATCCGATAGCATACGAGAGCAGAAAGCTCGCAGAGTCGGAGAGACTCTACTCCATCTACGACAAGGAAATGCTTGCCATCATGCATTCCTTGGTGAAGTTTAGACAATACTTGGTAGGTTGAAAATTTGTGGTTAAGACGGACCACAACAACTTGAGGCACTTTCTGGGGCAGAAGGACTTGAATGAAAGGAAACAAAAATGGGTTAGCAAACTGCAGGCCTATGAATGCAGTTGCAGATGCTCTCTCCAAAAAACTAGAGGTGTTTTCACTTGCAAAGGTTTTGGCTGACTTGAAAACTCAACTCTTGGTGGAATATTCCAAGAACAAATTCGCTTGTGAGGTGATGGATCGTAGTGTGCAGGTTGACCGGTACAAGGTGGTGGATGACATCATCTACTACAAAGACTGTATATACTTGGTTCTGGAATCTACACTCAAGGAGAAGATCATGGAAGATATGCACAATACACCATTAGTAAGGCATCTGAGATACTTCAAAACTTACAGGAAGATCAAGGAGAGGTTCACTTGGAAGGGCCTCAAGGATGATGTATTGAAGCACGTGAGAGAGTGTGTGACTTGTTAGCAGAACAAGTCAGAGCAGACCCATCCTGCTAGATTACTACAGCCATTGCCCATTCTAGAGAAGAAGTGGGAAAGCATATCTATGGACTTTATCATTGGTTTACCGAAGGTCCAAGGCAGAGATTGTATATATGTAGTGGTCGTCTGATTGACCAAATTTACACATTTCTTTGCCATATCCTCCGAGTATAAGGTAGTACAGGTAGCGGAGTTGTTTTTCAGAGAGGTATTCAGACTCCATGGGTTGTCGAGGTATATTGTCAGTGACAGGGACAGCAAGTTTCTTAGTACATTTTGGCAGTAGTTGTTTATATTGGCTGGTACAGAATTGACTCCCAGCACTAGTTACCACCCTCAAACAGATGGACAGACAGAGATTGTGAACAAATGGCTAGAAGGGTACTTACGTAACTATGTGTCCAGACAACAGAAAGCATGGGTTAAGTGGTTGCATTTGGGGGAACACTATTATAACGCCAATTATCATATGTCCTTTGACATGGCACCATTCCGAGCATTGTATAGTTATGATGCTCCTTCTTTCGTCGACCTGGCGTTTGGGGATAGCAGGGCTCCCAAAGCCAAGGACTGGATCCAGGAGAGCCAAGACATACTCAAAGCTCTCAAGGACAATATACAAACAACCCAGAATCAGTAGAAGGTATATGCAGACAGGCACAGGGTCGAGCACACTTTCGAAGTGGGGGACTTGGTATTCTTGAGGCTACAGCCATATAGACAGTCTTCCCTGAAGAAAAGTGGAGCAGAGAAGCTTAAGCCACGTCTTTATGTACCTTACAAGGTGATTCGAAGAGTTGGTGAGGTGGCTTATGGTTTGGAGTTGTCGGAGGGCAGCAAAATTAACAATGTATTTCATGTTTCATGCCTCAAAAAGGCATTGGGACAACAGTTCACGACTTTGACAGAGTTGCCTCCTTTAGATGAGGAGGGACAGCTATTGTTGGTTCTTGAGGAGGTATTGGAGGTCAGGGAGAGAAGGTTGAGAAACAAGGTGACTCGAGAGTACCTCATCAGATCGAGAGATTTACTAGCAGAGGATGCCACGTGGGAGAGTGACCAAATCTTACAACATCCAAATTTGCAGTTGCTTGAGGACAAGCAATCTCGGGAAGGGAGGACTGCGATGCCCCTTTCCAAATGAGTCTTCTAGGAGATGGAAGAAATAGCCTAAGTAATTCTCATGGGCTATAGTCAGTATAAAAAAGGGAATTAATTATTTATTTAATGTCATTGGAGAGGGAATTAATTAATTTTAAAAGTTGACATTGAGTAAATGGTAAAAAAGGTGCCTAAGTGACTATTGAGAATATGAAAAATCACTTAAACTTATTGAAAGGTAAAATGGTCACAAAAGAGTCAAAGAAAGAATAAAAAGGGAAAAAGAGGGTGCCCTCTATCATTCTTGACATGACATTTTCTAAAATTGCTTGAGAGAGCTCTTTCTGGCTTTTTGAACTCTTGGGACAAAAACCCTAAAGGAGATTTCAAAGATTGGTTTCGGTGGTAAGACTATCCACCCTATCTGGCCCATTTAGGGAAGAGATCACTTCAGATTTCTTCATTGTGTTCCATTGATATCAGGATTCCTTTGTGGCAGCGTCTTCTCTTCATTTAGTGACTGAGTTTTAAAGGTGGCAGCTGAGTTTGGTTTGCAAGGGGTCGATTAGCTTGAAGAGGCAGAGTTCACCATTGCTGGGCCATATTCATTGCTGAGGGTAGTATTTATTTCTGGTGGGTCAAAATCTGGCTTTGGGAGACTGAGTTCATTAAGGAGAAATCGTGGATTTCCTTGTGGTGGAGCACTTCATAAATCTGGGCGCATTTCAGTGACCAAGAGGCCGAGCATTATTGTGGGAGGTCGTGCTACTCCTTGTGGGTCGAATCTCTTCAGCAAGAGGGCTGATATAGCTTATTCTGGGCGCACCATTGAAGCTGGACTGTTCCCCTTTTCTGTAGTTTCCATTGCTGTGACTGGGGGACGTTCTTCCTCTCCAGAAGAGGCGATTTATCTGTAGCAGACTCAGATTCTCTGTGGGAGCGAATTGCTGGTTATTCTGGGCACATCTGCAGCGTGGGGAAGCAGACTATATCAGTGCTATCTCCCAGCTACTTCATCAACAATCTTATCGCTGCATAACTCATATCTACAGACTTGTATTTCCCATATCCTACTGCTGCACTCTTCATTAATCTACAGCCAGCTCTATACTTATTAATCAGGTCAGAACTTTGTTATTTTCCCTCTGTGTAATGTGAAGATCATTTGGGAATCTTAATCTTGATATATCAATCCAAAGTTAAGTTAATAAAGGAGCAATCAGGTTCATTTTACACACGGTGTTTACCAATGTTCTTTTTACTCTAGCATTGCTGATTATTGTCATATCTTCAATACTTCTCTCTTGTGCCGCAAACCGTTTGTAAAAGTTACAATATCAAAACAACACATGTATGATAAATCTGCAGTAGCAAACTATTGAAAGAATATCCCATAACAGATGAAGAAAGTGAAAAAATTCTAGTAGGGATATTACACATATGTCCTTACAAATTTATAGTTTGCCTTTGAAGTTTGAACTCTGAACCATTGACTGAATCTTACAACTCTTTGGTAATGAATATGATGCTCTAGAGTCTATTTCATTTTGTGGTTGATGTTGTCTGTTACAATCTATTGATGACAAGGTTACATGAACCGTGGGAGAGATCAGAATTGACAGACGAATCCGGTGTGGGTGCGGCACTTGTCCAATAATTAGGAATCAGGGAACTGGAACCCTAACCCTAATATATATGTGTGTGTGTGTGTGTGTTTTAAATTTTTTTTTTTCTAAATCACTGCCTTTTATTTCAAAGAATTTTTAGGGTAATAACAACTCTAAAGAAGTATGTCTTGACTTCCAACTCTGCGTATATCATAAGCATGTGTTTCTAAATCATAAAAGTTTCATTGTGTGAAAAAAACGAATAACCAATATTAAATTAGGAAGCGAAAGCTTTCTTGCCTGCTAGATGGGCATCATGGCAAAGCTAACAATTAAGTGCTTTGCCCATACATGTTAGCATATCCATGTGACAAATTGTGCATATATGTTACTTTTCAATTATGCTTGATGATGCTCATTATGAACTCTAACAAGTTTATGTTTGCCCCAATTATTGCTTATATGTTGTATCCTCTTTGTATTAATATATCAACATTTATTAATGTAGAGTCTAGAGACCATATACAACAATTAGCTTTCAATAGATGCATCAGCTAAAACTATGTAAAACAGTATGAATCTGTGTTAGTATCTTTGTGGGTACCTTGCTGTCTAATATAAGTAAAGAATGACTGTTTTTTGGTTTTAGTAATCCCTTGAAGAAAATTACATCCACAAAGTTGGTCCAAGACAAACAATCAAGAGTGCAATGTTAAGAGTATGGGGCTTTAGTGTTACAGATACGACCAGGGATGATTTAAGGATGGAAATTTATTTTAAAATGTAAAAACCTTGGCGAATCTTACTAATCCTTCATATGCCAACTATAAATGTTTGGCGATATTTTTGTAAAAATATTCAAATTTTCTAAGGATTGTATATAGTTTTTCTAAAATTTTGGTGATTTTTAAGGTAAAATAATTTTATCTTATAGAATTTGGGCGAATCATTTTTAAAATAGCCAATCTCATTTTTGGAAAAACCATGGAAAATTAGCCCATGAACGAATATTAGCCCCTAAAATCATCCCTGGATACGACCCTATTGATGAGGGGACATGAACTTTGACAATGTTTTGCACCTTTTGGGGATGGATGTGACTTTTGGATGTTTTGTACCCCTTGAGGAGATGATGTCACCCTCTTTTGGCACTTTACACTCACACCTATGGCCTTTTAGGAGGACGTTTTGATGTTTTAGCATTGTATTTTCATTTTGGAGGCACTTTTGGGATCGGCCTAAGACCTATCCACCTTGTATCATGGATTTACATGTTTTAGGGGCTACTTAGGAGGATATAGCACTTGGTTACCTCATATATATAGAGGGAGCGCTCCATTTTGTAAATCATAACTCATCGTTTGGAGAATCATTGCTACACGTGTCTTCTATCTTTCTTTTTTACCATGGAGAACTTATGTGCCTTGTTTTGAAGATGATCTTGTGGATGCATTTTCAAGTTTTGTGAATGATTTCATGGTTAGGGTTTCCTAGATGCTCATTCATTTGCCCAGTAAGTGCTCTTTCAAGTCTTTGATCATTTATTTCTTGATGAATTAAGTGATTGTTTTATCAAGGTGGTGAAAATTGCATGTTATCTTGTAATTTCTTGAATAAACCTTGTCTTGAAACCCTAGGAAGGTTTGTAGTGGACTACCTTCCCTTGTTAACATTTATTGAAGCTTGTTTAAGGACATAAGGATAATTCGAGGGTTTGTAGTGGACTACCCTAATCTTATTCCGGTGGGTTAAAGTTCTTGGGTTTGTATTGGACTACTCTAGGGTTTTAACGGTTAACCAATGTTGCCAGAGCATGGAGCATCAATGTCAGGAGCGTCCTTTATATATATATTCAAAAAAGACATGCAAAATGCCAATTTAGTTGCAGAATATATGAACACGTGCATATTTGTGCTACTTGTAAATGAATACTACATTATTATGAAGTTAGAAATGCCATCCATAGTACAATAATTATTATATTGAAACTTTGAAAGAAATTATTATGAATAAACGAGTAAGACCATTTAAATGACAAACATAAATGACAAGCAATGTTTCGTCGTCGCTTATATTCAGATCCTCATCATTAGTATCATCCTTCATCCTTTGCCTCTACCTCGATCCTCTAGGGACATCAGTCGACACCACCAAATTTTGATGAAACTACCTAATCCAAACCTTAAAATATGGTAGAAAAAGCTTAATATGCCTAATCAATGATTTTGGTTTGAGTGAAGGGTACATTTTTGCTAAGGCCATGACAAAGGAGTTTAACAATCAACACCACCAACATTGGGGTACATAAAGGGCTTGGTGCTCTTGATTAAATTCCAATCACATACCCTTGTACGCAATACAATCCAATGAAAATGTTGCAATCCCATCAATCCTGGGATCTTGAAAATTGTTAAGTTTGTTGAATTTTGAATGGGATATGAAATTCTACTTTCTCCATGTGAAGTCCGATGAGATTGGAACCACTCTCAAACATCCTGAAACAATTAAGGGTAATGTTAAAAAATTTAAGTAAATGTCAACTTTTACTCTAAGAATTTAGCATTACCATTAGGGAGCGTCTAGGAAGCATCTAAGCAGCACCTAGGGAGTGCCTAGGGAGTGCCATGCTCCCAAAAGGATAAGAAGGGTTTCAAAGCACGCTCCCAAATTTTGGGATTGCGCTCCAAGGGGCCCTCCCTGGACACTCCTACTCGAAGTGTGATTCCAGGGCTGGGAGCGAGGGGGCGGGGGGGCACTCCCGATAACACTGGTTTTAACCAAAATCCATTTGATCTCTTGCTTAAGGTTGTTAGAAGACATAAGACGGGCCTCTTAGGGTTTGTAGTGGACTACCCTAGGGTTTAGTTCTTAGGTCTTCTTCTTACCTTTTCTCTCCAAGAAAGTTGCATCTTTGACTCCATATGCCCAAGGAAGCTAGACAGCACTAGTCTTTGTCCTCTTGCAAGTAACCTTAAGCCCTAGTTTTATCTCTCCTTGATGTTTTAAGGTTAGATTAGGACTCACCTTCAACTCCCAACTCTTTCTTAGCTTGACATCTAGGGTTTTAGTGGTACTTTTCACCTTGGAATCTACCTTGACATCATTTATTGTATTGTTGTTGCATTTTTCAGCTTGCTAGGGTTTGACGTCTTGGAGTTTTTTTTAAGCTCGTTTCATGCCATTTGCATTTCAGAAAGCATTTGTATCTAAAAACCCTAGTTTAGGCTTGCAATGTCAGCCCTCTTTCATTGCATGTCTATTGGTTTTAAGGGCTGTTATATTTCTGCTGTTGACTTGTTAATTTGCTCAAGTAATCATTCTTAAATGCAAGTTTTATGACAGCAATAGCTTTTCTTTTGATTTGTAATGTCTCGGGGGCATTTATTTGACTTATTTGACTTGGTAGTTATCATTTATTGTCTTAAGACACCTCTCACAAATATGGAATTGTTTTACCTAACCACATTGTGTCCTACCTTGAACCTTGACTTAATGGTGGTATATTTGAGTAACTAACATAGGAGGTCGTAGAATTGACTTGTCTTGCTATAGGATTCCTTGAAGTTTTAGGGAAGTCTTCCTTGTGTTGGATTTCATCCTTCACTAAAACGAGGGAAGTAATTGCTAAGGTGACAGTGGCAAGTACTTCCAAAGGTTAAATTTGTCTTGCATCTTGTGATAGGCTTTACACAAGGGTGCTAGATTGGGTGATAACAGGTCATACACAACGAATGACTTTGCATATGTTTGATGGCACCACACCTTCATGGACCCGCACAGCCTGGCATCTTTTCCTTGGTGACCTTAGTCTCTATCTGGTGGCTATATTCTTAATCTGGCAGCTACTTAATGTCGAACCCCATGCTTCCCACGACAGGTGTGTGCAAGGAAGCGTAGCAAAGTCTTTGCCTACCGGCAGCCCTACTATTCCCCATGACTACTGCTGATAGTTTTCCTTCTATTCCCTTCAATGGCTCATACACAATTAGATATACGGGATCTTTTCCCTTTGGTGGCTAACCTAACAGAAGGACTTGATGGGTAGCAGATTTACTAAGGTAGTTGTTGTTTCTCCTCTAGCAGCTCCTAACAAACCCAACCTGTCTTCCTTCTCTACCAACCCTGATGCAATCAAATACAGTGAGGTTAATTATATTTCTCAGGCCTACCTATGTTCACATGTATTGTAATTCCTTGGACCATCACTGGACAGGCCAGTCCCTAGGCCTTCACCTGCTTTCAGCCTTGGTTTCTTCTCACTGTGGCTCTGATACTATATTAGATTATACATAGGTTGACAGGTTGAACAGAGAAAAAACAGAACATGTGAGAAGGACACCACCAAACTATATTTCATCAATTACCCACATCTCTTCTTACATATGTACAAATGGGAAACAGAAAAGTTACGTAGCTTATTCTTGCTTATTCATTACTAACTCTAAATAACACAATGTACTATTTATTATGTAAACTAAGTGCTAAAGTCTAATAAATGACCATTAATTAAAAATTACCATCTTTAACAATCTTGGATTTAAAGCCTCTTAGAATCCAACCTATTTTGCAAGCGTTTAGGATCCATGACTGGCCTGCAAATCCTGCTCCTGCAAGCAGTTTTTTGGCAAGCACCATTTTTACTCACTATGGAACATGACTATTTGTCTACTGCATTTGTCTAAGTGTGTGTGTATATGTAACAGGTTGGTCTCTTATTCTCAGGCTTGTGCAAGGCTTAATTCAAGGAGCATTGCCAAAAATGTTAAAAGCAACTACCAAACCTTAAGAGTGTTAGAATATTCAATAATGTTGATGTGCTCATTTAAACATAGGCAATGCTACACCATTGTCACCCAACCATAGGCACAAAGCCACCCCCGAGCACCTTAACCTTTGACTGAAAGAATGATTCTAGGAAGCCACACCATAACCAACAGATAACCAAGAGAGCGCACCTTCTCCAAGGGTCGCGCACAAGAGAAAGTACCAGAAAGACTGAAAAAGAGAAAACTGTACAACTGCAGCTCCTGCTGCCCCTCCTCCAAACTTGCACACTCTTTCTGGTTTCCTGAGTGAGTGAGTGAACAAATGAGCCAAGACGTCTTCTATTTATATTAATCTGTCCAGTGACTTTTCTGGTTGGGCTGACCTGACTTTCTGGTAATTATATTTTCTGTTTATCTTTTTCCTGTGAGGCCGACTTGTCTTCCTAGAGGATAATATCTTAATATTATATATTCTGCTGAGCCGACATGTCTTATAGGGTTTTCACACATCTGTTTAGGGTTTCTCTTGCTTCCGAAATATTCTATTCTAGTCAAAGGTTACATATGGAGGTTAATACCTCCCGGAGCTACCATAATATCAACAAAGAGCACATCATATGTAGTACATATCAGACATTCCACGTATGAGAAGCATTGCTTCCAAATGAATTTCATTGTTTGTTAAAACACAGTAAATCAATAATTTGATTTGCATGTTCCTGCCAAATCAATAAAACTCTCCCTTCCAAAAAGCATGGATAAAAGTGAGGCAGTTTGAAATAAAAGGATGAAGCACTCCACACAACTTTCTGATCCATCTTATTTTTAAGATAGCATAGTTAGACTCACCTTTAGATGTGTCTGCTGCCTCAGATGGATTAATCCAGTCAAAAGCCTTGGCATGCATTGAACCATAAAGAAGCTTGCTCAATACAGTCATTCCAGGGTGGTTGTGGAGGGGAATGATGGATGATGGTGGCATGCAAAAAATCCCAATCTGCACATAACACATCAAATTAAAAGTGTTCCACATCAACCTGATTCCATGACAGCAGTTAAAAATGTTTTTGTCATCAGTCAATTTCTTCAAATGTTTTGCATGAAAATGGTAGATAAATAAAGGTGTGTGGGAACAATTGGAATGAAAAGATTCTGCCAATACAGACAGACGATGAGGAAACTTGGGCTACACTAGATGCAACACCAACATATAAAGGGTTTAATCGAACTCCTGAATTTTTAGTTCATCATTTCACACTAGTAACAATGGATTCAAACACAAACTGAAAAGGTGCTATTTATCTCATGTACGGATAACCAAATTCTCATTTCTCACCGAAAATCTTTCACACTCGTGTATATGCAGATAAGTAATTGGAGGCATGTATCGGTGCCTTCTTCCATTAATTCCAAATGCAGGGCCACTCCATCCACGGACAAGTGCCTCCTCTTCTAATCCCACATCAGAAGGCTTGATGGTATCTGGAAATGTCAAATATACAAAATTACAAATCAGATTAGTCCTAATTGATAATATAGCTGATTATAAACATTAAATAAAAAGGTAAGCATCATCATTTGTAAATCATTCGTAATAGATAGTGTTTCATGTAAAAAGATCAGAAGAATCTGCTGAGAAAAGTAGCTATAGTAAACCAGAATATCATAATATCCTTAAACATGGATGAAGAATCATTACATAACAGTCTAGACATAAATCATAATCCTGAAAAAAAATTGTATTCTCCTTGCAGAAGTCATAATCACTGAGATATGAAACTCACTTCAAAATTATATGTTGCAATTAGAACACTAGTATTAATATGAATGAACACCCCTGGATGATTTGAAAGTCTTGAGTGTCACAAAAACATAGAATTATACAACTAAACTAGCATTCACATGTCCATAGACCTTACAGAAATAGACAAAACCAATGACATAATCATAAACACCGACTAATGCAAAGTCAGACAAACTACCAATAAATAGTCACTGTCACAAGTCTATCGTGCCTTAAAATATATCTGTTTGCAACATTAAAAAACCTTTCATGGAACTCCCTACTTTTTTGACAATAAGATATACAAGTGAAACATAGATCACCTCATTCATAATCTCTCTATTACTTTAATGGTGAAGCTACAATACAAATGTGAACTGTTGCATAATGTTTTCAAAACAGTAATCATTAACATTCTCAAACTTGACTCAACTTCTAAGTTGCATGGAAACAGATATGGATCCTCTCAGATTTTTTGAAAAGTTGGGATCCAGATACAGGGAAATGAAATATATATATATATATACCACTTGCACGGAAATAGACACATACTCCTCACAGAGTTGGGGTTGGGAAGTGGGTCTCTTGCTGAATCTAGGGCCCCTGAATTGGACCCCCAAATAAGTGTATGATGTAGTGATCTGCACCTCGCCCCTTTTGAAAAAGAAATAGAAATCCAACAGAGTGTTCTTAAAGGTATTGAAGATCATAACCTTAACCTTGTTAAGGTTCACCACCTTCTGTCTTAGGTTACCACGATCTGTTTATTAAGTGGAAAATATTGGATCCAATTTTTGCACAAATAGTAGGACGTTATCAAAAAAAATTACATTCTTAGAGGATATCCTATATTTCAAATCTTATTTCTTCCGTATAAACTACTTCTCCCTGTAGCTATCTTGATTTCTGTTATGAGTAAAGTAAAATAGCTGCTCGTTCTGGTAACACTCTAACATCAGTTTAAATGAGGCGTTACTCCTACATCAATTTTAAAATTGTAACACATGTCTAGAATATTCAGATAGTTAGTGTTTGTGCATTAGTATAATGACTCATTCTTCATGATGGGCTCACCTGGACTATACAAGGAGTCTTTACAACTTAATCTTTCAATCGGTAACAAAGACATCTTAGCTTTCTCTACATTATTTAGACTTTTAGGCTCAAGAAAGATCGAAGCTCATACCCATGCATTAGCAGGTATTTAAATTATTCTCAACATTTCTATACATGGTAACTAAATATATGATCTGTATTAACATTCAAAGTCCTGAATTATAGAGTAAGTACTTTTTCAGATACAACATTGCCAAGAACAACCTGCTCTACCATTCAATGTTTGAAGCCTCTGCTATTGTTGGCCCGTGGTACAAGGGCCCTTCCTATAATGAGTTGGGAGGGCCTCTCCTTCCAGGGTAAAAGACCAATTGCATTTAGAGATTGGCTGAGTTTAAGGAATCATGGGAGATCACCAGCTGCACCATTATGTCAGACGGTTGGACAGATGGGAAGGGCACGACCATTCTCAATTTCTTGCTTAATTGTCCGAGGGGGGCAATGTTTATCAAATCTGTTGATGCATCTGCATAAGTCAAAGATGCATAGTTATTATGTGAGTTGTTGAATGGGTTAATCCAGGAGATAGGTCTGCAGTATGTTGTCCACATCATTACAAACAATGCGGCTAATTATGTATCAGCTGGCAGGTTGCTTATGGAGAGGTATCAAACCTTGTATTGGACTCCTTGTGCCACCCATTGCATTGATTTGATTTTAGAGGTCATGGGCAAAATTTCTTGGATTGAGGTAATCAATCATACATATGTTCTCATGCACATGAGATAGTTCCAAAAGGATTTGGTGTGTCTTGCAATCATGCCTTTCACCACTAACTTCATTTTTCTTCAATCTCTCCACAATTCTATGTTGGAGTTGTCGGGGATGTTTTCTCAGATGAGTGGAACGCTTGTTTATACAACACTAAACCAAATGGGCAAGTCATAACCCGACTTGTGAGACACAATCCAAGTATTTGGATGGGAGTGTAGGAGGTGTGTGTTGTTATCGCACGGTTTGTAGGAAGGGTTTAGGCAGCTTGAGTCAAGGCTTAAAACCGGCGTAACAGGAGCTTCCCCACCCACTGTCACCTCGATGGGGGGCTCTTTCTATTTAGGAGGGCTAGTCCAAGGGAGACGTCC
>ML781524.1:227413-270966 GCA_009831015.1 Picea engelmannii | reverse complement strand
TCCCATCTAATCGATGGTTGAGATCTCCCCATAAATATCTAAATCACAAATCCACTTTGGGTTAAGTTTCCTAAGTCAACTTTATGTCTCTAATTCACCCCTTTGTGAATTAATAGTCACTTTTAGGCCAAAATGACTAAATTCCACTTTAGACAAAGTCAAAGTGAAATTAAACAAAAGTATAAGGTACAAAGTGTAATGTCCTTCCCTCATGTGCTAAGGAGGTCATAAGCACATGGGGAACACCTCCCAAGGTACAAAACTCAACACTCCCTCTTACCGAGGAAGGTGTTCCTCACCAAGCCCATCTTGTCTCTAAAGTAGACATGCTTGCCCCGTGGCAGGGCCTTGGTGAGAATATCTACTATCTGGTCATCAGTAGATATATACTGCAACTGAACCGCCCCTCTCTGAACCCAGTCATGAATGAAGTGGTACCTGATCTCAATATGCTTTGATCGGTCATGAAACACTGGATTCTCAGAGAGTTTTATGCAACTTTGATTATCACAGTGAATGACAGTCGGAGACATTGCCTGACCGAATAAACCAACCAGCATCTTATGAAGCCAAATGGCCTCGCAACTGACCTGACTGGCCGCCATATACTCTGCCTCGACCGAACTCAAAGCAACCGACTTCTACTTCCGAATGAACCAGGAAACAAATCCTAACCCCAAACTAAAGCAGCACCCTGAGGTGCTTTTCCTGTCAATAGCACATCCTGCCCAGTCTAAATCTATGTGGCCAACCAAACTGACTCCATCTCCCCTGACATAGTCTAGGCCATAATACACTGTCCCAGCAACATATCTCAAGACGTGTTTTGCCCCAACCATGTGAACACTCCTCGGCTCAACCATGTACTGGCTAAGTGTGTTCACAACAAAACATATATCTAGTCTGGTGTTAACCAGATACATAAGTGAACCGATCAACTGCATATATAATGTGGCATCCACCACCTAGCTATCTGAAGCACTAAGCTTCTTCCAGTTGGTGATCATAGGTGTAGACATGGGTCTGCAGTCCTCCATCTGAAACTTGCTCAAAATATTTGTTGCATACTTCCCCTGCCCGAGAAATATGTGACCCTCCTCCTGCCATACCTCCATACCTAGAAAGTAGTGCATCAATCCAATATCACTCATCTCAAACTCTAATGCAAGTCCCAGCTTGCACTCAAATATGAGATCCTCGGCTCCAGTAATGAATAAATCATCCACATACAAAATGAGAATGAGCGTGTCCTCACCCCTAATGATGAAATAGAGGTTCGGATCAGCATTGGTCTTCTCGAAGCCCATCTGAAGCAAATAAGTATCAATCCGTGAATACCAAGCTCGGGGAGCTTGCTTCAGACCATATAGTGCCTTCCTCAGAAGACACACGTGAGTCTCCCTGTCACTCACCTCAAAACCTTGTGGTTGCTCTATGTACACCTCCTCCTCAATAAAGCCATTCAGAAATGCAGTTTTCACATCCATCTGTGAATGCGCCAACCCATCTCTGTTGCTATGGCAATGATAGTCCCGATAGAAGTGTATCTCGCAACTGGTGCGAAAGTCTCATCATAGTCGACTCCCTCAATCTGTGAGAAGCCCCGTGCCACAAAGCGGGCCTTGTGTTTCTCAATGCTGCCATCTGCAGCCATCTTGGTCTTGTACAACCACCTGAAAGTCACAACCGACTTCCCCACTGGCCTCGGAACCACATCCCAGACATCATTGCGCACAATGGAGTCATACTCCTCGACCATGGCCTCTCTCCAGACCTGATGGTCAACTGCCTGCGCAAAAGTATGTGGCTCAGTATCCCTGATACTCGTCACAAGTGCTAATTATGCTCCAAATCTGACTGGTGGCTTGCTCTCTCTGATCTGACTCTTGGGCTCCCCTACATTCACCTTGGCCTCCTTCAGGGTCTCCTGAAACCATCTAGGTCTCCTCTTCCCTAAAGTGGTCAATGGAGAATTAAGGTCACTCTGCCCAAGCGTGACTGCCACAGGACTCGTCTCAACACTCTGAGATCCTGAAGTTTGTGCTCCCTTTGAAGTCTGTGCCCCATCTGACTGAAACTGCTCTAAGTGTGACCCTGAAGCTGTGCATGGTGACCCTGTCACCCCTGATACTGGTGTACTCAAAATCTGAAGATGTGCTCCCTCTGAGACTGCAACTGGAAACTCTGTATCATCCTCAACTCCAACTCTCGACTCAAGAGATCTCGCAAAAGCCTTATCCTCCTCAAATCTAACATCTCTGCTCACCACCACTCTCCTAAGTGGCGAAATGTAGATGCGATAGGCTTTCGACACCTCTGAGTATCCAACTAGAATCCCATGTTGGGTTGTGGGGTCTAGCTTTGTCCTCCTCTCCGAGGGGACATGAGAGAAAGTCAAGCACCCAAAGATCCTGATGTGCTCGACATCGGGCCTCCTACCAGTGAAGGCCTCCTCAGGAGTCATCTTCCCCAAAATCCTATGGGAGCTCCTGTTCTGCAGGTAAACTGCAGTAGCACATGCCTCTGCCCACAAATACAAAGGCAAACTCTGATCATGCAGCATAGATCTCGTTGCACCGGTAATGGCTCGGTTCTTCCTCTCGACAACCCCGTTCTACTGGGGGTTGTAAGGTACGGTCATCTGTCTCCTAATGCCCTGCTGAACACAGAAGTCTACAAACTGTCTCGAGGAATACTCTTCCCTGTTATCCGACCGCAAGACTTTGATCCTCTTTCCCGATTGGTTCTCCACAAGAGTTCTGAACTCTTGGAACCGTGTGAAGACCTCACTCTTGGCCTTAAGGAAATAGATCCAAGTCTTCCTCGAGTAGTCATCAATAAATGTGAGATAGTACTCACAACCACTCAGGGACCTCCGAGTCATGGGCCCACACACGTCCGTGTGTATTAAATCCAATATCCTAGCTGACCTGGTGTCACTGTTGGGGAACGATGCCTTGGCAAACTTGCCAAGCGCACACCCTCTGCAAACATCCTGATGCTCTATGTTGATCTGTGGCACTTCGGTCACAACCTCTCTCAAACCTCCAAAAGCCCCATGATGTAGGTGGGCCATCCTACGATGCCATAACTCACATAACTGTCTGTTGTTTTCGCTGCTCGCTGCCAATGCATGAAGTGGCTGAAAAAGCAATTTGAACAGTTTCCCCTCTCTCACTCCAATCACCTGTCCTGAGGCTAGTGAAGAACCCCGAGGATGAATCAGTACCTCAGAGCCTCTGAATGTCACCTCAAGACCTCTATCCTAGAGGGTGGAAACTGATATCAGATTCTTCTTCATGCCAGGGACATAAAGAACGTCCGTGAACGATATGAGTGGCATGCCATCTCTCTGAAAAGCAATTGTGCCAACCCCTGCAACTCTGACAACTCTATCATCTCCAAGAGAAATGTCAATCCTGCCTCGATGTCTCTGAGATCAGAAAAGTACTCTCGGAAACCAGTCATATGGCTCGAAGCCCCGCTATCAATATACCAGATACAAGGTGTCGTCTCAACTGAAGTGCAGCATGTGAGGAAAGCACACTCTCTCTGAAACTGTGTCTGAAAGTCAATCTCCTCTATTGTAGCTGCAGTACCACCCTTCTTCTTCTTCCTGTTCGAGCACTATCCTGCATAGTGCCCAAACTTCTTACAAACAAAGCACTTCACTTTGCTCATATCTCTCTTCTGAACATTGTATGGCTCGAAGCCCCGCTATCAATATACCAGATACAAGGTGTCGTCTCAACTAAGGTGCAGCATGTGAGGAAAGCACACTCTCTCTGAAACTGTGTCTGAAAGTCAATCTCCTCTATTGTAGCTGCGGTACCACCCTTCTTCTTCTTCCTGTTCGAGCACTGTCCTGCATAGTGCCCAAACTTCTTACAAACAAAGCACTTCACTTTGCTCATATCTCTCTTCTGAACACTGCCCTAACCACTGTTGCTCTCTCCTCCTCCACTCCCCTGTGGTGGGGCCCCAAACTTGGGACCCTGCTGACTCCCACAGCCGACCTTCTTCTTGCCCTTTGTCCAAAGAGCAAGATCCTCCTCACCCTGACCAATCTATTGTTGTCGTTGTCCAGAAGCCTCGGCTGCTAACCGAATCTCCTCCTGGACGAAGTCATCCCACATCCTATCCCATGTAGGCATGACCTCCCTGGCAACTATGCCACGTACAAATGGACCCCACAGTTTGGTGAAGCTATTCATAGCTTGGCTCACCAAAGAGTTAGGGTCAACAACCTCACTGACAACTCCAAGCTCGTCTCTGATCTGAGTGAAGCGACCAAGGAATGAAGTTACCGACTCATCGTTGAGCATGCGAATGCCCCTGAGTCGGTTATGAAGAACCATCTTTCGATTCTCATTGGAGCTCTCATACAACTTGCATAGAGATGCCCACGTCTCGTATGCACAAGCTTTCCCCGTCAAATGGGGTACGATATGGTCACGAACTGCGTCACAAATGGTCCTCTTCGCCTTGTTGTTCCTTTTCCTGAACTCTGCCACCAAGACGAGAGCAGTGACAGGAATGGGGGGAACAGTTGCCTCGACTATATCCCATAGCTCGAGGTCCTCTAAGACGAAAACCATCCTCGCCTTCCAAGGCGACCAATTGCTAGCCCCTGCTAGCCTATCATCAACTCGCATCTGAGATACTGACATCTCTGCCAAACTGCAAACCCCAACTGATGCTCACACTGCCAAGGAAAACACTGTCTCACTCCTATCAACACAGGTGTGAAAAGAGACAAATGTAATCTGACCTCACTCCTAACAAAATAGGTGTGAAAAGAGGTCAAGTCAAATCCGCCTCACTCCTACTGCGTAGGTGTGAAAAGAGACTGATGACAAGTGTCCAAACTGCCCAACAATCCTCTGAAAAATTCTGCCCTCCGACAACCATTGAATGAGTCAATGGCTGTCCTCAAAAATCTGCCAGAAAGATATGTATGACAGCCACTAAAATGTTGTCCCAACTGTCCAAAATTTCAGCCACCGAAGCTCTGATACCATGTGAAAAATCTAGGTCCTATCAGCTTGCCTTCTTGGTCTGTCTTTGACCGAAGAAAGGCTCTAAGTTTCAACTGTCTGGTAATGTATTTTCTGTTGTTTTATAACATCAAACAGTCCAAAGGTTTCTTGTTGATTTGTTACAGTTATGTTCTCAATTTTGGGTGCTCTAGCATGTCGTTTTTGTCACCAGAAATTAGTACATGCATCTCAAAATAAACATAACACACCTAAACATCGTTTACTGCTGAAAATCAAACAGATATAAGAGACTAATACATGCATTTGTAGACACAGGTATTTTTGGTCAACATGACCCTGGATAAAACCCCCCCGAGGAAAACCAGTTTGGAATATGTATGTATATATGAGGAAAGCAGAAGGTGGAATATAGTAAGTACAATATATGAAAGAACCTGATACAATAGCAACTCCAACTGAGCTGATATAAAAGCTCAAAATCACTAGATGCACCCCAGAATGGTGCGCCCCTCATGCAAACTGCCAGAACCATTGAATCTGCTCCAACTGCCAACTGTGAACTCAGATCTTGAAACCCCTCCACAACAATGAAGCTCTATTGAATGGCTATCCTCTGCAACTGATCTCACTGCATTCTGATGGCTAGAAGTCTCTCTACAACTGATGCGCCCCAATATGGCAATGCGCCCTCCTCAGAAGTAGAACCTCTCCAGTAAATAAGTTATGGCATATGATGCAAACCTCCCTCCATGAAAGCAAGCGCCCTAGCTCAAGTCTCCTCACAAAACTGACCTCATCTCCATCCTCCAAGAGATCCTCTCTCAATAAGCAAATGAACAAGTGAAGAATGTGCCCTCCTTCACCCTTTGCGCCCCTCTTTGACATCCAAAAGGAAACCTAGATAATGAATGGTGGAGATCATCTCATCTCCCATCTAATCGATGGTTGAGATCTCCCCATAAATATCTAAATCACAAACCCACTTTGGGTTAAGTTTCCTAAGTCAACTTTATGTCTCTAATTCACCCCTTTGTGAATTAATAGTCACTTTTAGGCCAAAATGACTAAATTCCACTTTAAACAAAGTCAAAGTGAAATTAGACAAAAGTACAAGGTACAAAGTGTAATGTCCTTCCCTCATGTGCTAAGGAGGTCATAAGCACATGGGGAACACCTCCCAAGGTACAAAATTCAACAGTTGTTTCTGGTAAAGCCTTTTGTATCACACTCAATAGGTCATCCTCTTCCAAGGTGATCTGTAGTCTTGACTTCCAGGAACTGACGTTGCTTGATCCATCAAGCCTATCTTCCACCAAGGTTATGTTCTTCATGGTTTGCAGATTCTTCCACAAACCCTTAGCAACTAGGCTAGCAACCTTAGGTTTCGTTGGACTTATGACTACCAACAATAAGCCTTGAAAGTTAGAAGAAAATTGGTACGCTTGAAAACTCCTTGAATGAGCTACAAAAACCCTAAATCCGAAATTCTGCAGAAAATTGCAAAACCCTAGAAACCCTAGAACCAAAAATCCAAAATTCTAGGAATTGCAATCTGAAAGTTGTTGGAGGTGCGTTGAAGGAGACCGTACACTCCTATGCAAAAATTAGCCCCAACATTTCAATGGAAGGTGTTGAAACAACCAAAAAGGAGAGGGTCGTACCTTTTTTCTGGAAACCCTAGGAGGGTTGTACGATTCTACAGAAGAGAGGACAGCTTGCCTGAAGGCTTGTGCAATGGCTCTTTCAAGTCCTATGCTTTGCAACCATATTGAATTTTCACTATGCTAGGCTCAAGCATGAGGTTTATTTCATTTAGCATGTACTTGAATCATAAAAAAATGCAGCTACACCATACACAAGTGTTGCAATAACCAAGATCACAAGAAGAATTACCATGCACAAGAACACAAGAAATATCCTGGGAAACCCTTCTACTCAAGGGAAGAAAACCCAGCAATCCTTTGTTATATTCTCAAGAGAAGATCCCCCAACCATAAACAATAATGCACACAAGAGGGTGCTTCTACAACCTTGAAACTAGCGCCCATGAGAGGTGCACACTTTAGCCTTAAAGGTAGGTCTGAAATTTCCAAAATGACAAGTGGTGTGTTTCCTCAATGGGGAAATCACCTTTATTTATACAAGACCAGACACAGCAATAGGTGTGTCTATTGGCACAATAGGGCCAACCTCAATAACTCAAAAATATAATTATTTATTACAATAAACATTAATTATCTTTCACATATGGTGGGGCCGACTTGTACCCTTTACATCATAATTAGGGTTACAACTAAATCTTACACTTAGACAATATAGCAAGGGATCCACACATCCACTAGTGCTCAACCACTAGGGACACGTCCACCTGTGCTCAGCCACAGGGACGTCAAACTCAACAGATCTCTATCTCAATTGTGTCCACAGGAGAATCATCTGGAGTACCATCTCAAGCCTAACTCAACTAAGTCCACAGGAGTAGAAAGGCAGGAGACCACATCAACTCAACTCTCACACAGAGGAGAACGATACACCCATCACATGGGCACACCCATCACATGCGTACACCCATCACAAGGGCACAACTCAACTCAATCCAGAGGAGAACGATACACCCCATCACATGGGCACACCCAACACTGGACTCTCTCACAGGTCGACTCAACTCAGTCACAAAGGAGAACGTATTCTAGAGAATGTCACACAATGCTGGAATCATCAACATCCATGAGAGTGACACTACAAATAGGGAATGAAATTCATCCTGAAACCATGCCCAAAAAGTCTAGTAGGTTAACATTTCCAAAAAACATGTTGAACTGTCTCATCCTTACCACACAATGCACATGTGGGATTAGAAATGCCAACTTTGTACAACCTACTCTTGACAATAAATCCTTCAAGAAGCAGTAGCCACCACTAAACTTTATGTTTAAAGGAGGCGGCAGGCCTTCCAAAGGGACCAACACCATATTAAACATCGATCCACTGGAGATCTAAGACCTCATATTTTATTTAAGCAGGGACTAGATCAAAAGAGTGCCTAATCAATTCAAAAATATATTTGATCTAATATATATAAATAGGCTTCCTACTTCTCCATCTCCAGTCCCTCCATACAGGGCCTTTCTCATGCAAACAATGTTTTACATAAACAACTTTCTAGAATCATATGACAAAGACCTTCTAAAACAACCTTGTTTTCACTAGAAAGTTTTTGAGCGCAGTTGAGAGTCAGGGATGTGTCACCTCTGAAAACCGGAACATCTAAATTGATCCTGATGCCAGATCCCATAAATCCCAGGTACACTCAAACAGCCAACAGAGAAATCCAGAAACTTCTTGCCAAGACGCCCACACCCTCTTGAACAGAAACAAACCTAGGAGCACAAATGCTTTCACATTTCCATAATGTCACAGGTTTGAAAAGGATTATTATCATCGAATTTAGGTACCTCCAACTATGAAGCTTTCAAAACATATTAGGGAATAACTTCATGACCTGATACAAACTAATCTGATAATAATCCAGATCTGCTACAGGAAATGTCACCCAGAAGTACTGAAAATGTGTTCCCTGCTCCATCTTTTAAACCCCTAGCAATTTAGACAACAAGCAGCTCTGAGGCAACCACATAGTAAACTTCAAAAGATGCTTCCCAAACAGGTGTATAAATACTTGTTATTCATAAAATGAAGAGTCTTCCCTGGGCTTCATTAGACACAGGTCGGCCCTAGTAATTGCTAGGACAGTCAGCCAGTGGTATTTTTAGGGCTGCTCAATGCTAAATATTGCTGATTATAACACCATGACAATTACTGTTTTGGAAACACTGGTTTGCTACTTCAAACAGAGAAGATTGAGGTGGACGCGCATAGAAAGTACCTCTGTTTTCATATCTGGATTAGGTTCAGCATTTTATCTCCCACTCAAACCACCTTCTGCTGTGATAACTGATCCATAGGGTGCTTGTAGATTCCACTTCTTTTTATTGATAATAAACTAGCATATAGCTACAGGATGAATGTGATTTGCAGCTCCTCCAACTCAAGCAAATTCCCAAGCAAAGTGATTATCACTCTCATGTCGCCAAAATAGGGGCTAAACCACCATACATATGCAAAGTGGATCAAGTGTAACAAACCAACACCATGATCATATGAGGTAGCATGCCCCGTAACCATCAAAAATATACCAAGAGGATGATCCATCAATCAAAGGCATGCAACATGAAGAAAACCAATAGATGAATCATGATCATGATAACCAAACAAGTAGAAAACGAGTCTCCTCCACCAAGACACCATCCACTTCGGTGAAAGCACTATCTCCAAAAGAATCCATGAAGATACATCCTGCAAACCATCCATATGTGTGATGATGATCACACATGTTAACCTTCATATGCAATATGAGAGGTAATAGGAAGGAAAGAGACATGAGGAGTAATACAAATGTCCTGAAGCTAAAATTCGTTGCACGATTATAATTTGCCCAGCAAGTGGCAAGTGGAGAATGGACCAAACCAGAAGCTTCTTTTCAAATTTTCCCATAATCCATCTCCATTAATCCACAAGAGACATTTGTATGCCAAAGGGGATACCCAAATACCAAATGATCACAATGGGTCTTATGCACTTCCATTTCTGGTTCAACCAATAAGGGGGTCCTCCTGCCACAATAAGAAAAATCTAAGTTTTCTCTTCAGTAACCACTACCCCACCAGCTTCCGCAAAAATATCCAAACATAACATTGTGCCCTCCACAGAATGTTGGGTAAATTCAAGTGTTAGAACCAAGTCATTTGCAAAGTGATCATTAAGGAGTTGGTTATTGTCTGGTAACAAGATACCTCTGATTTGCCCTTGCATTCTTGTTGCTTCTAACAAGTTGTTGATGTTTTTGGTAGTAGCGGAAGGTATTCCCTCCTGGACAACTTTTCTTAGAAGAGAAGAAGATTCCAGAAGTCAAAGGAATACCATTGAACAATTGAAGAACACCCCAGAAGAGAAGTCCACCCACAGGAAAATAATAAAGTGGAAATATAATTTCGAGGAAGAGAAGTCAACCTACAGAAATAATAAAGTAATATTGAAGACCCCAGAAGAGAAGTCGGCCCCATAGAAAAATGATAAAGATCCAAAATGAGAAGTCGGCCCAGACAAGCTCCCACAAAAAAATGATAAAGATCCAAAATGAGAAGTCGGCCCAGACAAGCTCCCAGATTAGTATAAATACAGGACTGGATCATTTCATTTGTACAGTCAGACAGTTCTCCTTCTGCAGTGCGCACTAGGCAGCTAGCAACTGCAGTTGTGACAATTTCGCTATTTCTGGTTCTTTGGTTCTCTTGGAGAGTGCACCCCACTTGGGGAAGGATATTCTTGGTGGTTCTTGGTGATTTTTCTTGTGCGCTACCTCTAGAAGAGTTGCGTTAAGGTTGTGTGGTGCTACCCAGTTGTCGGTGGCAGTGGTCAGTTGTGTCAATTTTGTGGTGTGCTATCTTGCTCTAGTGATGTGCCTATCTTGAGCCAATTTTGTGGTGTTGCTCAATTGTCTACCCTCGCTAGGGTTTGACAAGAAGAAGAGATAAGTATTTGTTATCAGGGTTTCGTCATTGTTGTTTTGCTCTTGTGAATAGAGCTTGTTCATTGTTGTATTGGGTTATTAGAAAGATTCTCTCTAAGAAGAGTTGGTTGGATTTTTCCTCGTGTTTGGAGTTTTCCCAGGATAAATCTGTGTCTTCTTGTGCTTGTTTATCTATTGTTTATATATTTCAGTATATGGTTATTGAATGTTAAAAGAAGATCAAAATGCTATGGTAAATCTAATGCTAATGAAATTTTATGAAAATCTAACATGGTATCAGAGCAAGTTTCCTTCAGAACAGTCAAACCACTAGAAGGAAGATCGTGAGATTTGTCGTTGCACAGGCAATTTGCCGCAACACAATTTTTCTTTTGTCAAGCTCGTTAAGCACTTATTATAAAGTCGATTGGGACAAATTTTAGCATAGAGCAACTCGTCTTGCCCTAGCGCACGTACTGCACTTCTCAGATTGACTTTCCGTCAAAGTTGAATTTTTAGAGTTTTAGGTTTGTTGACATTTTTCTGGACATTAAACCTTCTGATTCAGATTTCTAACTTTTTCTTGTTGATGATGTAATGTCCCAGAATAGAAGACAAGCTGCATACAAGTTGGATGGTGCTACAAATTTCAAAGAATAAAAGACAAGTTGGATACAAACTGGATGGTGCTACAAATTTCAAAGGTATGCACTTATATATAAGTTATATCATGAGGGTGTTTGCAGAAGATGTACATTTGGAAAACGGACAGTTGTCTAAGCAGTGACAGTAGATCCAAAGGGATCTTAGATCTAGTGCACTCAGAAGAAGCCCAAGAGTTGGAGGTAGCAATGACAATGTCTCTACAATATATGACAACTCAAATGGGACAGCAACAGCTAGACCCCGAGTTTTCATATCAAGTTTGATATTTTATATTGCTGCAACTTAAGTAAATGTTGTAACTAGAACAACAGTCTTTAGAGTTCTATTACTACTGAGTACTTTTTTTTACTATCAAATGGTTAGTAATACTTGAGTAGTGTTAGTACAATGATAATTATGCCAATGCTCATTGTTTAGTACTAATGATGCACTTATCTACAAGATAAAATTGATCTCTTCTAGGAGATGTTCTTGGTTGTTGACTTTTTCCCAGGCAAGTTATCTTGTTAAATTCCATGGAGGTTACCATGGAGATGTCCTTGTTTTGTTCCGAGCAGGTCACCGCAGAAGAATGATTGGTAACAACACTAGAAAAGTGTTGTTCTTGTTTCTTATTCTTATTCTTGTCCCAGGCAGGTCACTGGTGATAGCTCTGAGAAGGAGCTATAGTGACGGTTGCAGGAGGCAATAGATTAGATGGTCTCTAGCAGAGACATGGAGCAAACTATCTAGACATAGAGCTGTGTACATGATTGTACACATTCATGTAACAAAGGAGAAGAGGACGAAGTTAGAACCTTCTAACAAGAAGGGTACTTTTGCGAGATACAGAGTATCTCATATGGAGATTGATTGTGAGGAGTAGAAGGCTCCGAAGGATGACCATACAGATCCCTCTAGTTCAGTTGATCACTCTTCAGATCATCAGGAAGATTCAGTAGAGCTAGAAGGGCCTACCAAGAAACGTTGCAGTGACCAGGAAGAGACTAGCATGGTCCCGTGGTACTTTGCACGATGCAAAGGGCATACAGTTATATGGCATTGATGAGCCATATCATGGGGAGGAGCAGATGGCTCCACCAGTGGTGAGGCAGGTGGCCCCATCAAGTACCATCTCAGAAGGAGCTAGAGTTCAGAGGGAGTCAACCCTCAGGATCGAGTAGGGAGGAGTAACCTCCCAGTACAGTTCATATTTGATCAGACTTCAGAGAAAGTTAGCAAGATGCAAAGGGAGCAGACGGCTCCAAGATTATATAGACTCAGAGAAAGTCAAGTCCCTGAGGGAGAATACAGACTCAGAGTGAGCCTGATCTCAGAGAAAGTCAGTTGGCTTAGAGGAAGAGACGTTTATTCAGAAAGAGTTCCCCCTCAGATCCAGGTAAGAGAGAGTCTCACATGGATGAGGACATAGAGGAGAAAGAGGCTCCAAAAGATGTAGTGATGATTGACTCTACTCCTGAAGAAAATATTCCAGAAGAGAAAAATGAGACAATAGAGCCAGAGATACTGGTAGATCCACCGAAAGAAGTTACAGCTACCAAAAAGAGACCAAGATGGCTCCAGAACACTTTGCAGTAAGCTGAAGGACATGCATCTCCCAGAGGCTCTTTTAGAGAGAGCAAGAGACCACACAAGTTTTCCAACTATGTGGCACTAATGAGGAAGATCATTGATTCAAAACCTTCCACTTATGAGGAAGCTGCAAAGCAGCAAGTGTGGCAGGATGTTATGATGATGTGTGGAAAGTGGTTCTAAGACCAGAAGGGAAGTCAATGGTGATTTCCGAGTGGATCTACAAGATTAAGCATGTTGTAGATGGCAGCATAGAGAAGTACAAAGCTAGATTTATGGCTAGAGGATTCTCCCAGAAAGAGGGAGAAGATTATGACAAGACATTGGCTCCAGTAACCAAAAGAAGTGTACATAGAGCAGCCACAACATACGTGAGGAGAAGTCTCATGTCTGCAGATTGAAGAATGCTTTGTACAGGCTTAAGCATGCACCCAGGGCATGGTATGCCAGACAGTTATTTGATGAGCTTGGGGTTTACCAAGAGTCATGCAGATCCCAACCTTTACTACAAGGTTGAAGATGGTTACCCCTTGATATTGCTACTATATGAGGATGACATGTTTCTTACAAGGGATGAAAAGCTCGTAGATAGGTGTAAGAGGGAACTCACTTCAGAGTTCGAAATGAAGGATCTAGATTTGATGGGATTAGAAGTGTGGTAGAGACCAGATGAGATCTTCCTTAGCCAAGGAAAGTATACAGTTGAGATTCTGCAGAGATTCAGGATGATGGACTGCAAGTCCATGACCACACCTATGGTTACAAATCTGAAGCTCTTGAGTGATTCATCTTCAGATATGGTTTATCCCACGATATACAAACAGTTGATCGGATCCTTGATGTACCTCGTTAACACCAGGCCGGATATATGCCTTGTAGTGAACACCTTGAGTCAGTACATAGTTGAGCCTAGACATGTACATTTGGTAGCAGCAAAGCATGTATTGAGGTACCTGCATGGTACGATTGGTTATGGACTCGGATATGTCTCGGATGGTGAAGTAAAGCTGTAAGGTTATACAGACTCTGACTGGGTGGGGAGTGCAGTGGACTGGAAAAGCACATCAATATGTTGCTTCAGTTTGGGATCAGGTATGATCTCATGGTTGAGCAAAAAACAAACGTCAGTGGCACTCGATACAGCAGAGGCAGGGTATATTGTAGCCAGTGTTGCAAGTCGTAAAGCAGTATGACTTCGGAAGTTGCTTGCATGATTATTTGATCTAGAGTTGGAGCCAACTTTGATATAATGTGATAATCAAAGTCGTGTGAAGCTTCCAAAGAGTCCAGTCTTTCATGACAAGTCAAAGCATATAAAGATCAAATACTATTACATCCGAGACATGGTGCAAAAAGGAGCAGTGGAGCTCCGGTACATATCCACAAATGAGAAGACAGTGGACATTCTCACTAAGCCTTTGTCTAGAGTGAAGTATGAGCACTTCATAGACAAGCTTGGCGTGATGTAGAATGTCCACCCTCATTGAAAGGGAAATGTGATGTTTCTCCTCCAGCGGGCTCTCCCTCTAGCCAAGGGTTTTCCAGATCAGTCATGTGAAGTGATCAAGGGAGTACAATGTAGCCTGGAACAAGTCTTGCCTACGCCATGTGAAGTGGCTAGGTGTGAATGGGACTTGTAGCATGGTCTTTCCTACGCCATGTGTAGTGGCTAGGTGTGAATGGGACCATGGCGTAGCCTTAGGGCTATGGTAGTAGTCTTTCCCATACCATGTGAAGTGGATGGGTGTGATTGGGACAACTAGGAAAGGAGAAACATCATAGCATAGTCGTAAGACTATGGTGACGTAGTCATGAGACTATGGCGAAAGTCTTGTACTACTTGATGCTCATAGTGTAGTTGTGAGACTATGGTGGTAGCTTTGCGCTACTAGATTCGTAGTCGTGGAGACTATGGTCGTAGCCTTGTGCTACTAGATTCGTAGTCATGGAGACTATGGTGGTAGCTTTGTGCTACTAGATTCATAGTCGTGGATACTGTGGTGGTATCCTTGTGCTACTAGATTCATAGTCGCGGAGACCAAAGTGGTAGCCTTGTGCTACTAGATTTGTAGTCGCGGAGACTATGGTGGTAGCTTTGTGCTACTAGATTCGTAGTGGTGGAGACTATGGTTGTAGATTTGTGCTACTAGATTCGTAGTCGTGAGACTATGGTGATGGTCTTCGGACTACTAGATTCGTAGTCGTGAGACTATGGCGGTAGTCTTGTACTACTGGATAGCGTAGTCATGAGACTATGGTGGTAGCCTTGCGGCTACTAGATGCTTGCAATGTAGTTGTAATACTATGGTGGTAGTCTTACCCATGCCATGTGAAATGGATGGGTGTGATTGGGACTACTAGAAGAAAACATCTTGGAAGAATACCTCCTAGCTAAGAGGGAGTGTTGATGTTTTTGGTAGCAGCGGGAGGTGTTCCCTCCTAGACAACTTTTCTTAGAATAGAAGAAGATTCCAGAAGTCAAAGGAAGACCATTGAACAATTGAAGAACACCCTGGAAGAGAAGTCGACCAATAGGAAAAAAATAAAGTGGAAATATAATTTCCAGGAAGAGAAGTCATCCCACAGAAATAATAAAGTAATATTGAAGACCCCAGAAGAGAAGTTAGCCCCACAGGATAATAATAAAGATCCAGAATGAGAAGTCGGCCTAGACAAGCGTGGAAATTAGTATAAATACAGGACTGAATCATTTCATTTGTATAGTCAGACAATTCTCCTTCTGTAGTGCGCACTAGGTAGCTAGCAGTTGCAGTTGTGACAGTTTCATTATTTCTGGTTCTCTGGTTCTCTTGGAGAGTGCGCCCCACTTGGGGAAGGATATTCTTGGTGGTTCTTAGTGATTTCTCTTGTGCTACTGTAACACACCCACTACGAAATTCCAAATTTTTCGGCCTTTTCTTCTTTTCTCCGAGGAATAGGATTCCCCGACTCCCTACGGGACTTGATACAGACCCTGCCATCCCTTATCCGCACTCACCTAATCGGCGGTTATGGCCACATGCCTTATCGGAGGGTGCTCATCGACTTTCGCGAGACGAGAAATCGCGATGCAGGTATTCCCTTGTTCATTTCGGGGTTTCATCCATCGAATTTCGCGGCAAGCGAACACGAGGAAAACTAATCTTTGGTAGTCTTGGGCACCGAAAAGCCGAAATACTAAAACCATGTGTGCTCCCCCATTTCGGGACTTCGCCGATCGAGATTTTGCGATATGCGAGGACAAGACATTTGCCTCTAGATATCCCGGGTGCCGAAACACCGAAACATTACTCCTAGTAGCTCCATACTCATTTTTGGGGTTTCATACCTCGGGGTTTCGCAAGTCGGGATTTCAGGGTATGCAAGGACAAGACACTCGCCTCTAAATGTCCCGGGTGCCGAAACACCGAAATATCACACTTCTCTATGTTCTATTTCTTCGGGATTTCGTAAGTCGGGAGTTCGGGGGATGCGATGACAGGAGATCTCACATCGGGGTCTTCCGGGAGCCAAACTCCGAACTACTAACTCCAAACATACTTCCCTATCTCGAGGTTCCCGCCATCGGGATTTCAGGACTGACGTGTACAAGTAGACTGACCCTTGGGTTTCCCGGTTGCCAAAACACCGAAACACCAAGGCTTACCCACGCTAGACCTTTTCCGAATCTCGTACTTCGAGATTTCGCGATGGGTAATGACAAGAAGTCTCACTCCTAGGTTTTCCCGGAAGCCGGAACACCGAAACTCATAGCTACTCCGTCCTATTATCATTTCAGGATTTCGCGAATCGGAGTTTCGCGATGTGCGCAGACAGGAGATCTTGCACCTAGACCTTCCGGGAGCCGAAACTCCAAAATACGGACTCCTAAACCTACGCATCTATTTCAGGGTTTCTCCCATCAAATTTCACGAATCGGAGATTCGGGACTTGCAAGTATAAAGGGACTCGCACATAGGTATCCCGGGCACCGAAATGTCGAACTATCCCATCTCATCCACTCCTTAAACTATTTCGGGGTTTCGGTTATCGGGGTTTCGCCACTCGCAATGATCAGGGTTCTTCCCCTTTGTCTTCCCGGGTACCGAAACGCCGAAACGCTTACCGACAGCCACGCGTCCCTATAAATGGACAGTCCAGATGCTCCCACGGATCCTGGGGATCTACGGTCCCGATTTCTTCGCTACTTACGAAGATAAAAGGAAAGGGGTTGAGGCATTAACGCCCTCATTTCTTCCTCCAATCTAACAGTCGCGACTAACCTCAGATCTTCCGACAGGATCTCGTCCGTCAATCGATACTTATCCACACGCTGCCATTTCGGGATTTCGCGGGTCGGGGTTTCGGGACTCGCGAGTGCAAGAAAACTCGCACCTAGATACTCCGGGTGCCGAAACTCCAAAAACTCTTAATTTACCCCCACGCTAATAATTCGAGATTTCGCAAGTCAGGGTTTCGGGACTTCGCAAGGGGACTCGCCCTTGGGTATTCTGGGTACCGAAATGCCGAAATGTTGAGGTCCACGAGGACCATTCTCCCTCATGCAAGATTTTACAACTTAAACCATAACATCCTCCTTCGGGTCCTCAAGTAATTTACACCAGGTTTTGAAGACCAGACTTGAAGGTCTTCTCAAAGGTAAGGGAGTGGTCTCGAAAGGGTGCCTTCGTGAGGAAATCTATCCAAGGCATCAAGTAGGACAAACACAGGAACAAATCTCCCAAGAGCAGACTTGAAAATCTGTATTAGTTCATCATATATATACATATATAAACATAAGCCATACGTGGTCTTTCCAATAAAAACATGCAGCCATCATTTCTGATCAAAACACCATGCAGACAGTCTTATACTGAAACCATTCATAATTGCACAGACTATGAACATACATGTCAGCATATAAATTTCGATACAAGGTATAACACTTATCAGAAAAACACCAGGTGATGCAACTGCTGAGAGGGGTGCTCTTTTCCACCCAATCATAGGCTCAGCGACTCCCAACGGATTTACCACTAGCCACCCCTGAGCTGAGACCATGATGTTGCAAGACTGAGTCTTTGTTCACCAGTGACCGAGAACGAAGGTTACTCTCCTCCTTCTCTGCTATCACTCACTCTGTAGTTTTTTTTCCAGAGTTCTTTCGATCTCCCTTCCTCTTTCCCTCGCATCTGCCCCTTTTGATCGCACACTCTTCCTGCCTTTTCTCTTTTCGGCGAGGTTGTGTGTGGCACGATCTTCCTCGCAGTGATCAGGTCTGAGGACTCTACAGATGGGCGGTTCACCCCCATCCCTCATTACTCATGAGGAGCCATTTACCTAACAACCTGGCGAGTGATTTAATTTGGGGCCAGCAAGCTGCTCTTGGTTCTCCGGGCCAGTGAAGTCCAAATACGGTATTGGTTTCGGTGGAAGTTAACACCACCATTCCAGGTGCCTTCCACCACCTTTCTTCAGCCATCGTGGTCTCTTTTTCAGCACATACCCCTCTCAGCAGTCCTGCAATATATATATTCATAATATTATTTACATTCATCGACCTTTTTCACAAGGTCCATTCACATCACATATTCACATTTCTGAGTTTGCCACAATACTTGGCCAGTATAGTTATTTTTACAGATTGGGGGAAACAGGGTGTTACAGCTACTAGATTCGTAGTCGTGGAGACTATGGTGGTAGCCTTGGGCTACTAGATTCATACTCGTAGAGACTATGGTGGTAGCTTTGTGCTACTAGATCCGTAGTCGTGGAGACTATGGTAGTAGCTTTGTGCTACTAGATTCGTAGTCGTGAGACTATGGTGGTGGTCTTCAGACTACTAGATTCGTAGTCGTGACACTATGGCAGTAGTCTTGTACTACCGGATAGCTTAGTCGTGAGACTATGGTGGTAGTCTTGTACTACTGGATAGCATAGTAGTGAGACTATGGTGGTAGCCTTGGGGCTACTAGATGCTTGTAGCGTAGTCGTAAGACTGTGATTTCTCTTGCGCACTACCTCTAGAAGAGTTGCGCTAAGGTTGTGTGGTGTTGCCTAGTTCCCTCATGCCAGTGGTCAGTTGCAGTTGCCAGTTGTGTCAATTTTGTGGTGCGCTATCTTGCTCTAGTGATGTGCCTATCTTGCACCAGTTATGTGGTGTTGCTCAATTGTCTACCCTCGCTAGGGTTTGACAAGAAGAGATAAGTATTTGTTATCATGGTTTTTTCATTGTTATTTTTCTCTTGTAAATAGAGCTTTTTCATGGTTGTATTAGGATATTAGAAAGATTCTCTGTAAGAAAAGTTGGATGGGTTTTTCCCCGAGTTTGGGGTTTTCCCAGGATAAATCTCTGTGTCTTCTTCTGCTTGTTTATCTATTGCTTACATATTTCAGTATATGGTTATTGAATGTTAAAAGAAGATCAAAATGCTATGGTAAATCTAATGCTAACAAAATTTTATGAAAATCTAACACGAGTAACCAACGGCATCAACTGTGATCACATAGAGATATGGTGCCAACAAGAACCTTTGTAGAATGGAAAAATGCAATGTAATAGACTCTAATAGCACATCATTCACACTAATTTCCTTCCTTTGGGATTCGGAGATAAACAATCTCTCTATATACATTATCACATATATCTTCAGGGCAATCAGATATCTTAAGCTCATGAGATTATTATACCACACATGCAACAAGGCTTCTATTGAATGTTTGGTTCAATATCTCTAAAGGTTAGTTTGCAATCATCATCCACTCTTGGTTCTTCATCTCTTATATAATATAGATTGTACATTGTGTAGCATCTGACTATCTCTATATCTATAAAATGTGCTTAGTAGTTTCTTCTGAATTGGCTTGAACTTCACATTCATTTTTCCAATCTAATTTATCTACACAAGTTTTCAATTCATGGTTGTTCCAAAAACACTTAATAAAATTCAAAGAATCTTTTAAGTCAATTACTTTAATATTTGCATATGCATTCAAAGACTTGGTTTAATAGGTAAAACTATCAGAATACCCCGTGTTGCTTTTGTCCTATGAAGCTTTCATCCTATAATCTACCATTTGAAACCACAAAAGGATGGTCTTGAGGGTGGTTAAATCATCTCTTCCTAAAATTTCACCAAAACTATGTTGGCCTCACCACCTAACTCCACGAGCACATTGGAATTAGACTTCCCTTATAATTGATCAACAATAGAATCAAACTTTTATTTGCGAAGATTATGCATCGATTGTTGTATTCTAAACCAGTGTTGTAAATCTCTTCAATATATCTCCGATATTCCAATAAATTCCGAGTTAAACACTTGTCCGATATATTCGAAATATTCCGAGATAGACCCCTATCTTGCGACATTTACCGAGATATTCCGATATTTTCCGCCGATGTCACCGAGAAGTTACAATCCAGACCCTCGCCGACACTTTCCCGGAGACGAGATATACAGCATTGTTCTAAACTATGTTACCAGAAACACCACCCTGAGATGCTGGAAATGTGTCAAAAATAGTTCCTTGACTGAAACGCCTTTGTCTGAAACATTACAGTGGTGTTTCAGATTTTTTAAGAATTACACCATCCTTTCAGATGGAATATCCACCATTTCAACCAGCGTCTATCACAAAAATTAAAAAAAAAATGCTAACTAGGTTTTTTCAAATCAATTTATAAATAGAGGGTGTGTGCCTCTCTAAACGATAACTCTTTTTTGGCATTATTTCCAAATTTGAAACTCACGAGCGTTATTTTGAAATTTTTATGTCTCATAGTTTCTCTCTTTTATTTATATGTACGTAAGTATCTATTTGATATATCCTAGCCATATCTTGATTTTCTAAAAATTGTTGTATCTGTTTCAAATACCGTATCCGTATCTGTTCCCATATCCATATTTGTGCAACTTAGATTCTAAATGATCAATCTAAAACAAAGATGTTTAGAGATAATTCATCTTCTACAATGCAACTTTATCTCATAGATACATTGTTCAAGGTCTCCACATGCAATTACAAGCTTTCAAATATTGTTTTAAGTATTGAAATTTGTTTGGGGCACTCACTACAGACCCCAAGAGGAAAGATTCAAACAAAATTTGCCTGGAATCTGGGATATATTTCAAACAACCTAGAAAACTTGCAAGCACTAGGAAAAGGTCTGCACCTAAAAATATTAAACAACATTAAGATGTTAGATTGCTATGAAGACTAAAACTTGACCATTGAAATCATGAATGGCTATTACAATCCTAGGTGCATGAATATGAGCAGATTAAGGTACTATGTATATATTTAAAAAACCAAAAAAAATCAAATATATTATATATTATTTTTACCCACGTTAAAAGGGATTTTAAAGGCAGCGAATGGTAGTGAATAAAGGAGTAGATTTATCCCCAAAGACAATGAAAATAAAGAGAAACAATGAGGTTGGGACAACACATGAAAGCAATAATTACATCACAAAACGTGAAATACTAGTGATCCATCCTCATAACCTTGAAACGACATGCTGCATAAGATGATGCCAAAAGTTTGTGCAAGGAGCAAGGGAGGATGCAAAGCCCCAACCCGCACTAATAAGAATTGGCCATGTAGAGTGATCAAAAGAATGGCACCCAAGAAACACAAAACTCAAGCAATCACATTAATAATAGGTGGAAATGCTCAAGTAAAAGAATAAGCATATCAACATGAAAGAGGCAAAATTAGAACACTATCAAGAAGCAAAATTCCATGAAAGATTGAACAAACTTGCCATATTTGATAAATTCAAAGTTAAGATGAGGGAGAACAACCTGAAATTCTGATGATTGGAAGCAAACGTGAACAACCTAGAGAAATGACTAGAGGAATGAAGTTGGATTCCTACAAGGAAAAATGAGAAAGAACTAAGAAGCGGATGGAAATCTTGTAATACATGCAGCAGTACAAAAGTAGGAGACCCAAAAACACCCAATGATTGCCCTTGTAACCACTAAAATGATGAAGACCTTGGCATGGATAACAATGGCAGTGATGATTGAAGCATTGGAAACACAGAAGAAGATGGCCTAAGGAAGGTTTACAACTCCCAACTATGGCTTTACTAATGTTGCAAATCTTGGACTTGTGAATGACTAGGTTGAGATCCCCAACCATTGACTTCGGAAATCTCAAGAAAAAAATTGGTTGTGTTACCTATCAAACCCTCACTTCTTGGGATAAAGTCCTAAAGTTCATGCAAGGACTTGGAAGAACTAAGGGGGATGATGTTTTTCTTTGGGTTGACATTTGTAAAAACATGAGAGAGAAACTTGATAGTATGATGCTTGCATATGAAAAGGACCCTTCAAGTCCTCTCTTGGATAAAATCAAGGATAAAAAAGAAGTATTGATTTTCTTGATTGAGTATGCTAGAGAAAAGTATGGAGTGATAGATCAAGAGGAATTTGCGAATAGCGTGCATGAGGTCATTGAAGATTCTATTGCAACTCCATGTGAAGAAGAGGGAAACCAAGAGAATGAGACTAATGTTGCAGATTTTGATCATCATAAACAACCACATAGGCTGCAATCTTTTGCAGAAAATTTGAATGGTACTTTCTAGCCATATGTAACAATGGGTATTGCAGAGTTTTTAGAGCATAGGGGCAGATTTTTAGAGCCATATGTAACAATTGGTATCTTCATCTATCACATTTTTCATGCATAATTTTTTAACTAAAAAATACATTTTGGGGCCTGATTTTTGTTTTGGACAGTATGTTTTTCAAATTGTTATATATTGCAGAAATTTTCAGCCTTCTTTTACAAGGAAAATGTTGACTTTTTTCAGTTTTTCGAGCATGATTATGATGATAAAAGTGTTGAAAATTTTCAGCCACCTTCTTCTTCAGATTTTAGTGAATATGCATGTCATTTTTTCAACCAAAAATCATGTTTTTAGTGTTGGAAATGGTATGGTACAGCAAGACATTGAGTGCAGATTTTATGACAGTCATTTCCATCCACCTGTTTATGATCAGAATTTCATTTCCAGATCTGAAATTTCATCTCAAACCTCATCCTTATGCTTGATTGAAAAAAATTTCTTGTTGGAGCAGCCTACACCTTTAATTTTTGGAAGTGTGAATGATATTTTTATCGCAGATAAGCCTTTGGAGAAACATTTTGAAGACATTTTTCAAGTAGATGAAACACCGCCATGTACATTTTCCAAGCCATATTTCAACCCTCTTCAACATTGGAGTCAGTTAACTTGTGTTGGAACATGTTAATTTTGTTCATATTTTTATATTGGTTGCGATATTTGTAATATAAATTTATTTTGCAGCCATGGTGTACTAAAAATTCTAGCACAAATTCATGTAATATTTGATGTAAGTTTGTTTTGGATCATTACCAAACACAAGGGTAGGATCGATGGCATTGAGGACATTTGTGGATGGCTGCATTGGCTATTGGACATTTGTGAATGTAATATTTGATGTAAGTTTGTTTTGGATCATTACCAAACACAAGGGTAGGATCTATGGCATTGAAGACATTTGTGGATGGTTGCATTGGTTATTTGATTTCACTTAGCCTCGTGTGTCATCCTAAGTTAGAGTAGGATAGGATGAATAAACTCAACACAAGTGAGCACTAGTTTACTTTTATGGTTTTTTTTGGCATTGTAGCCAAATTTTGAACTCTTGATAATGTATTTAAAAAAAAAAAAGAATAAGTATGTAGTGTTTATGGATGTCGATATGTATTTGTCTCGCCACATGATCTTGCCTCTTCTTTCTTCTTGACAAGTTCAACCAAAGATTTATGGGGTTCTCATGCACTCCCAAGAAGAATGTATGTCCCCAAATTTGAGCCTATTATTACAACTCATATTGTATGAAGTTCAACTCATATTGTATGAGGTTCCACTTTGTGATTTTCATGACATTGATGGAAATTTGTTGTTGGTTCCTTGGAGCTATTGGATTGACTTGGGGAGATTCATCTTCATAGAGCCCCTTCTCTTCATGGAATCATATCATTTCATGGAGATCTTGGGTTGGGGGAGTCTCTCTTCTCCTTGGTTGGATGGTAATTGTACTTGTTGCTTGGTGGTCTTCTCACATGTGCTTGCCTTGTTGAACACCCATTGGTTGCACTTTTGATGGATGTGGGGCATACTATCTCATTATGGTGGCTTGGTATATATGCTTATCTTGGATATGGATGATGGTTCTAGCCCTTCAATATGTTTCATGATGGTTGAAGTTTCCTAGTGAATTTTGCATGATGATGTGGTATTATTTGGTGTCACTAGGAGAGGTGTTCTACATGCTCCTCATGTGTTGGATGTGCGATGGGAGATGTTACCACAAAATCTAGCACCTTAGAGCAAAGCCTTCACAAGGTGCCAAGACTAGTGGCACATCAGAAGTGTTACCACTATCACCTTAGCAACAACTTCCCTCTTTTTGGTGAAGGATGTATTCAACACAAGGGAGGCTTCCCTGGTAGGACTTAGGACTCCTAAAGCAAAACATAATCAATTCAAAAGCCTCCTATGTGTCTACCCAACATACCACCAATAAGAAATATCAAGCAAGGTGAGGACAAGGTGGTTTATTCAAGGTATTTTCTAGGGTTTCAATGGATGTGGATCTATTACTATTTAGAAAGCTTATCAAATCAATATTTAATGCAATAAGATCCCTAGACACTACAAATAAAGAATATATCAATAGTTGTTGCTAAACTTGTACAAAAATGATATATTACAGCCCTAGAACAAGTTATGACAGCAGCAATAATTCTAGCCCTTAAAACAAGTAATGAGCAAGTGAAAAATAGGGCTTTAAAGATAGATAAAACTAGGGTTTAGAACTTTAGATAACTAACAAATTCTGAAATAATGAATGCATATAACAGCAAGAACCCTAGATGTCCAGCCTTAATTGGGCTGGAAATAAAATCAGCAATAAACTTTAGGATTTTAGAATGATCTCCAAGTCAAATGCATGCACAAATACCAAAACGTCCAAGTCTTTTATAGTAGAAAATGAATTTATTGTTGTTCTAAACCCTAACTTTACCCTAAAAAAATTAAAAATAATGTTGAATTTTAGGTTTTATGATTGACTAAAGGGAGAAATACTAGTGCCTACTATATTTCTGGGCCATATGGGGTCAATTAAGGCCTCCCTTGAAGAGATGCAAGTAGATCTAGGATGATATCTAAGGATGCCCACTACAAACCCTAGAAAATCCACCTAGTGCTTTACTAAAACTTCAAGATGATTCGAGGGAAGGTACTCCACTAGTAACCTTCCAAGAGCTTTGAAAATAGGGATTTGTTCAAGAAGTAAAGAAAATGCATCACCATCACTAGAGAAGTAAAATTACACTAACATTCATCCATAAACAAAATCCACAATATAAAATGAGACTTACTCAAGACATATTTCAACCTTCAAAACCCTAGCAATGAGCATCCATAAAGTAGTAAAAACCATCCACAAGAACTCACTTTAACTAGTCATCCATAGAGATTTAGATAAGAGAGAAGAATAGTAGACAAGTAGTGATAATTCTCCACAAGTAGCCATGGTTTACAAATGAGAAGTTCTTCTCTTATTTATATGACATATCAAGCACCCTTCTCATCTAGCAAAAGCCCTAAGAACATAAAATAGTGCATTTATATCTTACAAATCCTACAGATAAGGCCTCAAAACATAAAATATCCATGATGCATGAGTGGATAGGTCAACAAGACCCCCAACGATACTCCCAAAGTGACGGAAAAATTCTCTAATGTCAAATTATCCATCATAAATGCATGCTAGAGGCCACATGTGTGGTATGAATGATCTCAACAAGTGGACGACTCACTCCAAAGTGATGTATAGGGGGCTCAAAAATTGAAACGTTCCCTCCTAGAGGTGCAACATTTCATCCTCAAGGGGCATATCATCCCCAAAAGGTGTGACATATCATCAATAGGTGCCAAATCATCATGAAAATGTGGAACATCCCCTCCAAATCTGCCATGTCATCTCCAAGAAGGTGAAAAGACATCTCAATAAGGTTGTGGTGTCCTCATAAAGCTCAACGTCCTCCAAAGTAAGTGGAACCACCTCTTTAAAATGGTGGGACGGCCTCCATCAAACGTGCCAGTAGCCCTTCAACATCCTCCAAAGGACAAAGGCTCAATCAAGTGAATAGCCATGTGAAGTACATCGTCCAAGGAAGGGATCATGTGGTCAAATGTATCCATCGATCCAAAGGCATGTACACAAGTCAAATGCAACATATAAAGTGAGTCATGTCAATGTAAAAGCCATTAAATAGATTACATTAAGCATCCTCTTCAAACTTCACACTAGCTCATAAACCTATACAATTTGCCAAGTCTAGCTATGGGAGGATCATCATTAACCCCTATTAGGTGTGCTTGTACCCAAGAAAAGGATCATTTACAAAGAAACCCATCAAGGAGTATGTGTAATGGCATATGGTATGGTTTGGGGTTTACTTCATGGGTGATAGCATAGTCATGTAAGGTTATGTATGATATTCATCCTCATGAGCACCTTTGTATGAGGGAGCGCATAGACAATGAATTGCCTTTTCCTCGGCACCGTGCCTTTCCAAACCCCTATTTGCTCTTTTCTTTATTCATTCAACCTTTTTTGGCTTTTGATTTTCATTTACTAAGTCCTTTTTAGGTATACATTCATTGCATAGGACTTGGGGTGATTGCCTCTTAGCGAGGGGGCAAAGCTCATGCTTTTTATTATTTCTTGGTTCTTGACTTCACTTTTCTTTTTCTTTGTTTGCTTTGCATTTTGAGTATAGCACTTGCTTTTTCCTTTTTCTCTTTTTTTTTCAACTATATCAAGTTGCATCAACCTCGAGCATTCTAGCTCCTCCTTCTCATGGGATTATGAAGCATGAACCTATATGGATGACATATGACAAACAACCCAAAAGAAGGGATAATGGTAATGGGAAAGATGGAGTATGTTATGTATGGATCAGAATATGGACATGTTACCCCTATCAATGACCCCAATAGTACAACTATGCCCAAGAGTGACAACACTTGACTAGGAGATGATGATGACAACCAAGGTGAAACATGGAAAAAGGTATAAATTCAAAGCATCACGATCCATCATCTGACTCAACCCATGGTAACTATTTTCATGTCAAATACATTGAGCATTAACACTTAATATGCAGCATTATAACAAGGTACCTCATGTGTGCCATGCACCATATCAGCCGATATGAGTGAGTTGAGCATAAAATGGGATGCATCTATGGGCAACTGTCTCTAGAGAATCCTGAATGTCATCATCGAAACTGTTGTCTACAATATGGATCATGGGAGAAAAAATCTCCTCTAGTTACCCCTAGATGTGAGGGGGTAACATGGGACACACTTGATGATTGGATGGGGTTAGCATTTCTTTATGTCCCTCTCTCTTATGATGTTGCTATGGTGGAATGATTCATGTCGCCTTTGTGGGATTTTCCTAAGTGATTAAACTTTATAATGTCACATTTGCTAGACATCACAGGGGGGATGTGTTTCATAATGTTAGTACCCTCATTGATATGTTATTTCCTAAGTTTTGGTCAGAGAGGGGATATTACATTATGATTTGATGGTGATCTAACCCTTTTCATACGGTTAGATGGTAATTTTGATGTAATAATCCCTTGGTGGTGGTGCACTTTAGGTTGGACTTTATGTTTTGTTGTTATCATGGAGGAGTTTTGCTAGGGAAAACATCTTATATTTACATGGCACAACACTTTATTAAAGTGCACCCCTCCTTGGCACATGTTCATGGTGATTTAATTTGTTGGAGACTAATTAGGAGGAGGACTATGGTTATATTTGAGCATTAACCTTTGTGCACACATGTTGAGGTTGATTTAACTATTCAATGGTTAAATTAATCTAATTTATCCAAATTAAGGTTAATTGCTTGGGCACCCTACTTTATATGCTTCCTTTTCACACTTGGAATGGTTATTTGAACTCGGTTGAAGCTTTCTAGGGGCGTGCCTACCTTCTTAGGCACAATTTCCAAGGCATGCAATATATTATTTGTTTCTTAGAGAGGTTAGCGCACTTCTCTAGGGCACACTCTCTTGGGTTGGTTGGACACTTTTATGACATGGCATACGGAGGAGTATTTCAGGGGGATCCAGACCCTATCCAATTTCTTTTAATACTCAGACCAGAGATGTCTAGCCCTTTACATGCAAGAGACCCTCAAACTTCGTGCCCACATTCTCCAGCCTCCTTCTAGACCAAATCCCACTCAGCATATTACTTCCTTCTTTACAGTGCTCCCATCAACCACGGGCATCAAGAGACAAATTGATAGCAACATTGCCTCTAACTCCATATCGATGCAGACTCGAGGGAAAATCCCCCCTCCCTCGAGACCTTGGAGACATTGCAAGACCAGATCCTTTACCAACAAGTAGACGAGATCACCTAGACATCAGATGCAAGTTACTTCTTCTAGACAGCAACACAATAGGCGGTCCATATCTTCCCCTAGCTCTTCCTTTGGACACCATTTTTTCTTGAGTTTCCTTCATTCGACCTCAGATGTTAAGAGAGATAGATCTAGTGGACCATGATCTAGTCCTTGGATCCATGCCCTCTGTACATCTCCCTCTCATTGCGGCCGCCTGCACTCAAAGTTGAGAGTTTTCCATGTTTTAGCATAGACCTCATGCTTTACTTTACGTTTTGCTCTTTATATAGGAGACCTTTTGATAGTCTTGCTTTGTATTGACATCATTGTACTTAGTAGTCCCATTGATGTACTCTATTGTTATTTGTTGGACATTAATATAATTATCGTATCTTATCAAACCACCATGGCACATTCTCCTAGGGTGCACTTCACATGGAGATTATTTTATGATTTGTTGGGTGGTTGAGGTAGTTACATGGCACACTTTTCTAGGGCACACCTCTACTAGGTTCTCTCTCATCTTTATTGCATGGATATTTTAGCTACACTTGGAATTTTTTACCTTTATTGGAGAGCGCCCACACCTCTTTGACTTGGCATTATATATTATTTTATTTGGGGTGGTTATGGAGATTGTTATGTTAACTCATCAAAACCCGGCACCCGACACTTATCCCAAATAAAATCGCTTTATTAATAAATGCACAACTAGGTTATTAACGAATTAATCAACGAAAGCATAAAACCAAAACCAAACACATTGCACAAGAAATTTATGGGTAAACAACCCTTGGAAAAACCCCGAAGGGAAAACCAGTTCTATGAGATTTATTATTATTATTCTAGGCTCCTGTCTTAGAAAAATGGCCCACCTAAGAAATTCAAAACAACAGATAGCCAATCCCTACAAACCTCAAGATTAGTCCTTCAATCTCGTTGGTTGGTTGTAATCCCCCTTGCTTCCCCTTTGCTCCTATGCTCAACCCCTGCCCTCCATACTTGGATGAATGTCCTTCTCCACCCAATCAATGAGAGTTCACTCTCTCACTCTCTGTGTATTTGTTGTGTCTCATCCTCTCACATAGGATACCTTTTATAACCTTGAGTTTACCCTAAGGCCAAAACCCTAGATCTCCTAAAGTGATCAACGACTGAGATCTAATATCGCGTTCACTTTAGATCTAACGGCTATGACTTAATTTGATTACTAATGCCAAATACTTGGGCATTTAATTAAATTAAACTCACTTTATTACAAAAGTACATTCACTTTATTAATCACTTAATAAAGTGGATCTCCTAAGGTTCTAAGAGGTAATAACGACGACTCCCACGTGTAGACAGAAATCCATGTGGAAGTACATGTCTAATGTTATTGAAACATCAACACTCCCTCTTAGCAAGGAAGGTACTCCTACCACTTGGAGGTGGCTCAGTCTTTGATATCAGATTTGCTACCATAGCTCCTCTCTAATCCACCTGATTGGTTGCTCCCTCTGAAATGAAAGCGATCCCTGGCATCTCACTCAAACCTTTCTTTGAAGACTTCCCTTTGATCATGCTCCTAGAAGCCTCCTGCTTTTGAGCATCCTGCATGATCATCTCGTACCATGACTCCTTCTTGACAGATTTGGAAGGCCGCACCTTCCCACCTGAAACTGAAGGTTGACTCCCTCTGAGTTGCTCAACCTTCGAAGATACTTTCTCCTTGTTCTCTGCCACTTTGTTGCTTGCCATTGCTTGCATTGGTCGGCCCTTTAGCATATACAAGTTGCTCTATCTAACTTCAAGCACAACTATTGTGTCTAAGCTAGATCCTCTGGGCTTGATCAACACCTATCCATCCTGGAACACTACATCAAATCCCTTCTTCTCAATCGCTAAGACTAAGATAACACTCCTCCTGAGTTCTAGCACTCATAGCACGTCCATCACTCTCAACACGCCTGTCGACTCTATCTGAAATGGCACTGTCCCAGATCCCTTTACTGCATCCTTGGTGCCCATACCAAGTTCCACATGCATGTCTAAGTCTGACTCTGTGAAGCTCTTGAACAATTCTCGTGCTCCTGTCATATGACGTATAGCCCCACTAACTATTAGCCATGCACCAACTAATATAGTGCCCAAGGAAGTTTGGGAAACAAGTAAGAACTTTGTCTGTTCAAACTTCTTGGCAAACTCAACCACTTGAGCCCTTGTCGATGCAGCTACATTTGTTTACATCTTGGTTCCTCCCTTCTTCCTCTCTAGACATTGTGAAGCATAGTGTCCCTTCTTATGACAGTGAAAACACTTGACCTTACATAGGTCCTTCCTTGTACCAACTTGTGAAAATGAATCTCCACCTGTGTTCATCCCGACCTTCCCGTTGCCTACCCTTGCCTGACTGGCAAGTGCATGGTTCTCCACATCACCATCCTCCTGCGAGCATCCCATAGCCTCTCAACGAGTCTCCTCCTGGATTCAATCATCCCACAATCGCACGAAGTCTGGAAGCTTTTCTCGAGCACAAATGCCTTTGATGAAAGAAGTACAAGGCTTGGTGAAACCATTCAAGGCCACCCTCACTAACTCCAAATCTATCACTACCTCGCCAACTGCCCTAGTTGATCACGAACTTGAATGATTTCGATGAGATAACTGGTCACAGAATCAGTCTTGGACATCTTGGTGTTCCTGAGTCGGTCCCTCAATACCATCTTTCAGTTCTCGTTATTACTTTGAAACAAATTTGTTAGAGTCAATAACATCGCATTGGTTGACTTTTTCTCAGATAGGTGAGGTATAAGATGATCCCTCACCGAATCTAAGATCATCCACATTGCATTGGCCTCCCTTTCCTCATGCTTGGCCAGCTCTACAGGATCTGTTGGCGCAGTCACTACGGTCTTTGCATGACTCCACAATGCTTTCTCCCTTAGGACAATATGATCCGTGCTTTCCACTAAATAATGTTAGAGGCACCCTCCAATCAGTCCTCGTACCTCAACTCGGTTGCTGCCATCTCCAAGATCTGATCTAAAAAATGTGCCTAGCCCCTTAGACACAAAAACCGAAAAATTTACTAGTTGCCCAGGACTTGCTACCCACTGCTCGGACCCTTGCCTTTCTGTTGACAAGGTTATAAGCTAGAAGAGGTCTCTAAACCAATTCTAATGCTTGCAGCTATAGCATGTAGAAAAAGGCTGTCAGGTATCATTTGACTACCAATGCACAATTAAAAATTGGAGATATTGAACTTTCTTATGTTCAATCTGTTCAGGTCATTTTCTAATAGTTAAAAATGACAAAAATTCAAGTTCCTTTCCAAAGCATAAAAGAGCAATAAACAATTACTTCTTCACAAGAGGTTTCAGCACTGCTAAGGAGAGTGAAGGTATTTGCTCACCTTGTAGCTTAACCAAAATTTAAACCCTGTTTCCTTCTCAAATCTACAAAAGAAGTCATTCCTTACTTCTGATCTGCAAAGCAAATTTTAAGAAGAGGATCTTCGCAGGGTCAAGTTTGCAAGTCTTGAGCTCTTTTACGCCCTAAGCTTTGATACCATGTTAGAATAAGGTAGTAAGGCAGAACAGAAGTATCTTTTTATTTTCAATGAGGATAACAACTAGATCTTATACCTAGAAAACAGATCTACATTACTTGAACAGAGAAAAACAAGCATGTGTGCTTAGATCTAAGATAGTTGAGTTTCTTAGCTAAAGAGTAGATCTTAGAGTAAACATTTGTTCTGATCTTCAATGCTGGAATAAAACTTGTACAGATCTACAGATCTAAACTAAGAATGAAACACAATCTGATCATGAACAGCAAACCAAACTTCAGGAGCAAGAAGTAAGAACAAAACTCAATAAACAGACCAGATCTGATAACAATCAATGCTGATACATAGATCTAGATAAATCAAAGCAAAAACTCGAAACAAAGTTCAGATCTGATAAATTGAATAGATGACTTACCTTGCCTTGAAGTCTTACCTTTGAAGAGGTCACAGCCACACACTAGAGATGCAAAAACATTTGTATTTATGTTCAGACAAAATCTAGCTCATAGATCCACCATATAGGTTGGATCACATGCCAAGAGATGAAGAACTTTCTTGCCACAAAGGGGATAGGGCCACAAAAACTTCCCACTGTCAAACCCTTACTTAAACAGCAGGTAAAACACACAAACCCTCACAGCAAAACTTCTTTGGACAAAACCTCACACAAGGTAGCTTAAGGAAGACCACAAGGCTCAAGAGGTAACACCCCACAGCAGAATAGAGGGCTACACCCACGGTCACATCACAGCAATAAAATAGGAGAGCAGCACCACAGTCATCTCACACAGCAAAATGGAGAGGGGGCTGCATCAGCCACAAAACAGCAGAAGGGAAAGGAGCCGCACCAGCCACACAACAGCAGAAGCAAAGGGGGGCGCAACAGCCATACAACAGCATATGAAAAGGGGCCGCACCTATCAGCAGCACAATGCAGAAGAGAGGCCGCACCACATGACTGTCCTCAAAGGGAGCCGCAGCAATAGCAAGAGGAGAGCCGCAACAAAGGATAAGATCCGCACACTTTAGGAGCACAAGAACATAACATAAGAGTGTGTGTTGTGAGGGGTAGGGGTGGGGTTTTATTTATAGTTTAGGCTAGGGTATAAATTAAATTAAAATAATTATTATTAAAAATAACATGTTTAAATTAAATTAAATAATTTAAACATGGTATAATTAACATTTTAATTTAAACTTTATTTAACCCTTAAGACAAGAACAACATAAAACCCCAAAACAACACAAGCAAGGGTAAGGGAGGGTTTAGGAGGGTTTACAAGGTGGCAATACTTGTTCATTCATTTTCAAGGTGACCTTATTACTTTATCATCATTGCATATGGATCACATCCCTTATGTGGTCATGCCCACCTTCAAGAAGGGTTATGCACCAACAAAGTACCTAATCGAAGATCAAGTTGCCCCAGAACTTTTTCTGGGGTCTTATCCACCAAGGTCCAAGACCAAGGATCAACCCATGCCCTAGGCATGGGTACCCTGGACCATGTCCAGGGGCCCTAGACTTATCTAGGGGCTTTAACTGCTTGGTCCCAGACCAAGAACCCCAGTCATCTACTGGGGGCCCTCTCAGGGGTCTTTACTACTTCGTACCAAACCAAGAACCCCAATCATCTACTGGGGGCCCTCTCAGGGGTCTTATCCACCAAGGTACAAGAACAAGGATCAACCCATGCCTCAGGCATGGGTACCCTGGACATTTCCAGGGGCCCTAGACATATCTAGGGGCTTAAGCTGCTTGGTCTCTGACCAAGAACCCCAGTCATATATTGGGGGCCCTTACAAGGGTCTTTTGCCATGGCACTAACTCTTTGGTCCCAGACCAAGAAACCCCAAGGGTGCACTTGGGGGCCCTAGATCTCGGCTAGGGTCTTTGCCATCCTCCCGGAGAATGGCTCTTGCAGCTGCTTTAAATTTAACAAAACATAAACCCACGTGGAAGTACTTGTCTGATGCTACTAAAACATCAACATGTTATTGGGAGGCATGTGCCTCATGAGGAGAGTCACAAGTGTGACTTAGCATGCCCTTGTACTTAGTCTCCTTTCGATTTTTGGAGATTATTCTTGAAAGGCACACTCGTGGAAGGTGTTACCCCTCATATTGCATGAGAGGTAAATTTGTGATTTTCATCACATGAGAGGGTTTTCATGGATGACCTATTGAGATGCTAATGTACCTCAGATTATTTGATGATGATGCTTGCACCTTGCTTCACATGAGTTAGTTTAGCATCATGATGTTATTCCTTGCACATTTGATGGAGATTTAATTATTGATATGTATGATGGGATATGGTTCTTGTGGAGGACTGCCCTAGCAATTGAATTGTCTATTATGTTCCTATAATGATGTTTGATGCAATAGACAACTACTTTCATAGAAATCTCACCTTCTTGTTGTGTGGATTTCATGCACGCCACTGATGTTTTGATGGAGCGACCTAGGGTTTTGGTTTTGGCACTTGATCATGATCAATGGGTAGCATTCCAATTCTACCATTGTTGCTTTCATGACTTATACATTGCAAATTTTGAGTTGTTGCCTAGGGCGTTGTGTCCCTTGCCTTGGGCATTGCAGCATTGCCTAAGGCATTGTGTCCGACATTGGGAGTTGTGAACAGGTGCCTTAGGCGTTGTGAACCATGTATCAGGAATTGTAATATTATTTAGGGCAATCTGATATCCATTGGGAATTATGAATTTTCCTAGAGTGTTGGAGAAGCTTTGTCATAGGTTTTGCATGATAAGTTTTCTTCAGTGGATATGGTATCAACGTTTTGGAACAGGATTTGGGTGATTTCCAGCCTAGGGATGAGGGTCGATGGCATTGTGCTTCTTGGTGAGAGCACCCTAGGGTTTGATGTGTCTATCATAACCTTATGGTGATATTTGATGGCATAGACTGTTAATTTGGTAGCTCAGAAGGTGTCTCAACTAAGCCTATGTGTCCAAGGCTAGCTTATGAACATAATTAAATACCCAGATCAGCTTTATTAATTTATCCTAAGTTTTAACTTAGGAAAAGTATAAAATTCATTTAAATGACTTTTATTGACTTTTATCTGAGATTTCTGAAAAGTCACTTTTTCATAAATTAAAAATTCACGAAAGTGAATTTTTGGAGCCTTCTAGAAGCCTCTAGGAAAAGTTAATTCGAGAGATAAAAGGAGGTTGAGGGTGAAGGACAAAACACATGTTGTGTTGAGATGAAGAGGAAGGTGATGGCTAAGGAAGAGGAGATTGATTCAGCTGAGAGAGGAAGGGCAACATAGCAGCAAGCCAAGCGAGCTGAGTGCAGGTCGTTCCAACTGAGATAGAGGTCGAAAAAGCAGGGCCGATTTTTTACAGTAGCAAATAAATAAAAATTTAATAAGATTATTTATGTTCCTAGCTACTGTATAAAATTGCCCTTAAATTCTAACAAAAGGTCCATATCATATAGCAGGATTTGCTTCTTTGTCAGAGGGAGCAGCCAATCAGGGAGCAGCCAATCACTGAATAATTTTACACTGAAATTATGAAAGAAAATTACAACAGCAGAAACATAAAGATCAGAGAGAAATTATCCATGCACATGAGATAATTTTTTGTTCTGTAAACTTTTCCAAATTCAGAAATTTCTTAGGGAAAAATCAGCCCTCTCAGCAAACCATAAAACCAATAATTCTGAGGACAAAACAATCCTCTCAAAAACCACAAAATCAGCAAAATATCCCAAGACAATTCCCAACTTACAAATCTCCTCCAGCATACCTATACGGTCTGTTGATGTCAGTCATACGACTTATACAAACTACTAACATCAGCCTATACAGACTGCAACCTGCCCAAAAAATCGCACGTGTGGATTGTCACATGTGCGGCCTGATTTTTCCCACGTGTGCGTCATGTTCCGTACCACACATGCGGCCTCTTTGTACCTTTCAGTGTCACGTGCGGTTGTCCTTCCTGTTGTACGATTGTACAATCTGCTACACGCGTGCAGTCATTTCTCTCCTCTCTTTACATGTGTGACCTTCTTCTTGGCAAAGAATTAAAAAGTCCAAGAAACCCTAGGCCAAATTTGCCAAAGTTGCATAATTTTCCTTGCTAAAATTTCCAAGCTCCCTAGCACAAGTGCTCACTCATTTATGTTAACTCCATTATGTCACCATGAGATGTCACAATCTCTCCTCTTCTTTCATGGGGAGTCCAAAGTGAGTTTAGAAGCTCTTAGCTTATGTTGAAATTAATGCAGCTGCAAGAGCCATTCTCTGGAGGATGGAAAAGACCCTAGCTATAGACTAGGGCCCCCAACACACTCCTGGGGTTTCTTGGTATGAGACCAAGCAGTGAGAGCCATGGAAAAAGACCCTTGTGAAGGCCCCCAACACACTCCTGGGGTTTCTTGGTATGAGACCAAGCAGTGAGAGCCATGGAAAAAGACCCTTGTGAAGGCCCCCAGTAGATGACTGGGGTTCTTGGTCTAGAACAAAGCAGCAAGACCCTTGTGAGGGCCCCTAGTATATGACTGGGGCTCTTGGTCTTGGACCAAGCAGTAAGTCCCTAGATGTGTGTAGGGCCCCTGGATGTGTTCCAGGGAATCCTTGCTCAATGCTTGGATTGATCCTTGGATATATTCCTTGGTGGTTGAGATAAGTCCCTAGATGTGTATAGGGCCCCTGGACGTGTTCCAAGGAACCCTTGCTTAATGCATGGGTTGATCCTTGGTCTTGTACCTTGGTGGATAAGACCCTGGATTTGTTCTACGGCCCCCAGATGTATTATGGGGCACCCTGGTTCCTGATCAAGTAGATCTTGGTGTAATAACAAGATGTGTTGATGTGTGATCCTCTTCTTCTCTCATGGGATGTATCTAGGAGTGACTATGAAGAAGGACCTGATCACATTGTTGATGTACCCCCTTATGCAGTGATGATAAAGCTTATAGGTCACTATGAGACTCATGTGGACATGTTTTGCCATTATGTAACTCCCCTTGACTTTGTCTTAAAAGGTAATCTTTTGTTATTTTCCTTCACTCTTGTTTTATGTGATGGGGATCTTGTTTTATGTGATGGGGATTTTATTTATGGGATTAGGGTTTTATTTATGTGATTAGGGTTTTATTAAATATTAATTGACATATTAATTAATATTTATATTAATTAAATGTCAATAATTAAATATTATTCTAATTACCCTAACCCCTCTCCCTAACTATAAATTAGACCCTACCGTTTGTTTTTTACACTTACACTACTCCTCTTCAAGGTTGTAGCTACCTCAGTCTCTCTCAGTTGTGCGACCTCCCCTAACTGGACAGTCTCCCTCATATTCGCAGCCTCCTTAGCTTCAAGTTCCAGATCTGTTTTTCTTGTGCTGTAAGGTTATATCTTGGAGCTATTTTCTTGGAGGGTGCTTGTTGAAGTCTTCTCTGTTGCCTGGACTGTCCTCACTTGCAGATCAACCTTGTTCTAAGCTGTCGTCCTCTTCTGTAAGTTGTTGTCCCATTTTCTTATGTGCAGATATCATCTAGAAGGAGTCGCGACCACTTTTTTGGGCTCCCTCCTTAGCTGCCACAGTTAGTTTGCTGATGGGCCTCTTGTATTTTTCAGATCTGTGTATATTTGCTGATGAGGCCACCTATACTCCAGATCTGAGTTTTATTTGCTTGTGGGGCCACCCATACTTCAGATCTGAGTTTTGTTTGCTTGTGGGGCCACCCATACTTCAGATTTGAGTTTTGTTTGCTTATGGGGCCTCCCATACTTCAAATCTGGGTTTGTTTGCTTATGGGGTCACTTGTACTACCAAATCTGAGTTTGTTTGTTTATGGAGCCTCTTGTATCTCCATATCTGAGTTTGTGTTTTTACTTGATGGTGGGTTTTGACACTTGTTTTCAGATCAGAAGGTTTTTTTGTGAATTGATTTTCGTGTTGTGCTATCACTGTTTATTGGAGGTTTTCTCATTGGGGTTATTTGCTTTTATAACTTTGGTTTATTATTGTTTCCATTGGGGTTTTTACTATCCATGGTAAAACTGTCCCACAGTTCTCTTGACAGAAATGAAACCCTAGAGGTTTGATATATGAACCTAAACTTCATTTGAGCATACTTACAAAGGCATACATCTACATGTGACAGATACACTTTTTCATTGGCTAAGAGGTAAGCTAAGATTTGTTTTTCTGCACTCAGCAAATTTGTTTATGATCAGAAGTTTAACTTCAAGTACACAGATCTGTTTATATCTTGATTTAATGTGCTAATCTAAAATTGTTTTAGTGAACAGAATTTAAAAGAATGTCACTGTTTTACTTTTTCCCTAAAATCTAACAGCTTACTCTAAGGATCCTTTCACTAAACTCACCATTAAATTAGAATTGTTTATTCACACATGTGGGTGTGAAGCCCCAACACAAGCCCACAAAGCCGATCGAAAAAACCCATGAAGCCCCAACTCAGCATACAAGGGAGTTTTCACCAAAACGAAAGTGCAATGAGGTGCCAACGAAGATTCCCACATGCCCAACACCAAGGCCACTTATGGGAATACCTCCTGAAGCTACAAAAAAAATTAACAAATAGCCCTAGTTTATTGTTTGAGGTCACTTGGAAGTAAGTCTTGTTGAAAAACTGATGCATGTAGATAAATTTAAAAATTTACAGCATACAACCAACATACCAACACATCTTGCATATATCAGGATCATCGAAAGTGAGACAATCATAGAGAGAACACAAGTATACCCTAGGAAACCCTCTTGGGGTAGAAAACCCAACCAAAACTTCTCTTTAGATTCTTCAACAAAGTACAATACCAGTACAAGACTTTAGAGTAACTAGCTAGGACTTAGAGGGTTGAAACAATACCTCTGTTTCAGCACTTAAAAACTTCACAAATAGCTGAACTAACACTTACAGTAACAACTTGACAAACTCTCCAAAAAATAAATGACTTTCCTTCTTGTTGTAGCAAAGTTGTGGCATCTTTAACATAGTATTTGTAGCAGCCTTATATCAGCAAGGAACAGCAGAAGACTTCAACAAGAATAAAGTGTGTGTATCAGCAGTATACTTCAACAACTAGCTTCCATATACCAGCAGAAGACTCCAGCAACTAGCAGCCATATACCAGCAAAAAATTCCAGTAGATATCAATCATATACCTGCAGAAAATACCTCATCAAATAGATGCCTTGCCTCAACAGAAGACTCCAGCAAAACAAAGGTATGTAAATGGTAAGTGAATGCCCCTTTTTATAGGCTAGTTTGGCTGCCCTAAGCAGCCCCTTAAGAATGTATGACAGTTGTATAACAGCTGTCATACCTGCCCTCCTTTGGCTACCAAGAGTCACCTCCTAAAGTTCCCAAAAGCCACCTCCTAATGCTCCCAAAGGTCACTTCCTTTGTCTCTTCTAGAGGCTGCCCTAAATTGTTGTCTTAGGATTGTATGACAGCTGTTATATAGTTGTCATACCACCACCCTAAGCAACCCCCCTAAGCTGACCACTCCAACCATCCTAAGCAACAAGCAGCCCTCTTAAGCAGCCTCCCTAAGCTAGCCACTACAACCTCCCTAAGCAACCCTCTTAGAGGTGCTATGAGGTTGACACATGGCATATGGTTGTCTTGGCATAAGGTTGACACTTGTCATGTGTTTCAAGCTTGACATAAAGTTAACACTATATCAAAACTTTATTTACATGGTTAGTTACAATAGGGAAAATAGCTTCCAAAGCTATATAATTCAACACTCCCTCTTAGCAAGGAAGGTATTTTCCTAGTATCAACTGCTACATCCATTTGTCTTTACTTGGCTATTGACTTGTTGATCCATGTAGAATCTATTCATCAAGAGAAGTTTTGAATCCATAGCTAGCATTGGGATCAGTAGCATCTCTGGTGAGCACACTGCTGTCATTACAGAATTTTTATTCACTTAGTTCACCAAGAACTGTTTGTGTCGTTCACCAAGAACATAAAGTTAACACTATATCAAAACTTTATTCACATGGTTAGTTACAATAGGGAAAATAGCTTCCAAAGCTATATAATTCAACACTCCCTCTTAGCAAGGAAGGTATTTTCCTAGTATCAACTGCTACATCCATTTGTCTTTACTTGGCTATTGACTTGTTGATCCATGTAGAATCTATTCATCAAGAGAAGTTTTGAATCCATAGCTAGCATTGGGATCAGTAGCATCTCTGGTGAGCACACTGCTGTCATTACAGAATTTTTATTCACTTAGTTCACCAAGAACTGTTTGTGCCGTTCACCAAGAACTGTCCTACTAGCCATATGCTAGAGGAAGCTATACAGTTCACCAAGAACTATCTTACTCAGTGCCAGTCCTTTTTCATACTAGATGAGTAATCTTAGAGCCAGTCCTTTTTCATACTGGATAAGAATAAAATAGAATAGCCCACATCCTACATGTAAATAACTTGCCCCGCTACTGTCACCAGAATCCCATATGCAGCTCTTTACTCCCTCTTACGAGGGACCAGTCCAAGTTTGTCTCTGAAGTACTCAAACTTCACCTTTGACAGAGGTTTGGTTAGCACATATGCAACCTGCTCATTGGTAGCCACATAATGAAGCTTCACTGCTCCCTTTTCTACCACATCAGGGATAAAATGATACTTGATTCCAACATGCTTTGATTTGTCATGAAACACGGGGTTCACTGACAACTTTATGCAACTTTGATTGTCACATCAAATACTAGTAGCATCTAACTCAATATCAAATAATCCTGAAAGTAATTTCCGTAGCCATACAGCTTCAGTACATGCTAAACATGTTGCCATATATTCTGCCTCAGTTGTACTGAGCGCAACAATGGTTTCCTTCCTGCTAAACCATGAGATCATACCTGATCCCAAACTAAAACAACATCCTGAAGTACTCTTACGATCTGTGACACTACCAGCCCAATCTGAATCAGAGTATCCCTATAGTCTGAACTCGCAATCTACATCATATTTGATACCATACTCAATGGTACCTTTCAAGTATTTCATCACATATTTTGTTGCGATCAAATGAACATGTCTGGGTTCAACCATATACTGACTTAAAGTGTTCACAACAAAACATATGTCTGGCCTTGTATTCGTTAAATACATCAACGAACCAATCATTTGCCTATACAAAGTGGAATCCACTATCTCTGATGAAGTATCACATAATAACTTTGGATTTGTCGTCATAGGTGTAGTCATGGATTTACAATCCATCATTCCAAATCTCTTTAGAATTTCCACAGCATATTTTCCTTGACTAAGACAAATCTCACCTAGATTCTACCACACTTCTAGACCTAGGAAATAGTGCATCTGACCCAGATCTTTCATTTCGAATTCAGAAGCAAGCTTCTTCTTGCAATCAGTGATGAGATTTTCATTTCCTGTTAGAAACAGATCATCCACATACAATAGTAAGATCACATGATCATCATTCTCAATCTTATAGTAGAGATTGGAATCTGCTTTACTCTTGATAAAGCCCAAGCTCGTCAGAAAATTATCAATTCTTCCATACCATGTCCTGGGTGCTTGCTTCAAGCCATACAATGCTTTCTTTAATCTGCACACATGTGTTTGACTATCATGTGTCTCAAATCCTTGTGGTTGCTCCACATACACTTCCTCTTCTATCACACCATTCAGAAAAGCAGTCTTTATATCCATCTGATGTAGTTTCCATCCCATCTTTGCAGCTATAGCCATAGTAGCTCTAATGGAAGTGTATCTTGCCACAGGAGCAAAGGTTTCTTCGTAATCTATTCCCTCTTTCTGAGAGAACCCACGAGCTACAAACCTTGCTTTGAATTTCTCAATACTACCATCCGCAGCATGCTTGATTTTGTATAACCATTTAGATGTTACAACATATTTTTCTTTTGGTCTCGGAACTATGTCCCAAACATCATTTTTCATAATTGATTGAAATTCTTCAATCATGGCATCCTACCACACTTTCTTCTCAGCGGCTTCTTCATAGCTGGAAGGTTCTGCATCAATGATGTTAGGCACAAGTGCAACATAGTTAGAATATAATCGAGGTCTTTTACTTTCTCTGAAAGTCTTATTTGGGGCACCATACCTTTCTGCATCTTGAATGAGTTCACGAGCCCAACTTGGTTTTCTCTGATATGTAATCACTTCTATGGGTGAATCAACGGGTTTTTTAGGCTCCATCATATCATGATTCTCAGGTACAAGCCCTTCTTCTTCTATATCTGGTACTTTAGAAGCTGCAAGTTCCTCATCATGTACCTCATCTACATGATTTCTTTTTGATTTGCAGAAAACTGCATCTTCATCAAAGATAACATCTCTGTTGATCTCAATCTTTTTGTATCCAGGGACATATACTCTATATGCCTTTGATGTTTCGTTGTATCCGACAAATATACCCTTCTTACCTGAAGGATCCAACTTTGTCCTTTTGTACTTAGGAATATGAATATACACTGGACAACCAAATATCCTTAGGTGACTAACCTCTGGAACTTTTCCAGAAAACACTTCTTCTGGAGTTTTATTTTCAAGAACTTTATGAGGACTTTTGTTCTGTACATAGACAGCAGTCCTTGTTGCTTCTGCCCAAAGGTACATTGATAAGTCCTAATCATGAATCATGGCTTTAACTGCTTCCATAATTGATCGGTTCTTTCTTTCTGCAACACCATTTTGCTGAGGATTGTATGGAGTAGAAAGCTCCCTCTTAATCCCAACTTCTCTATAGAATTCCTTGAATTCACCAGTTGTGAATTCTCCTCCGTTATCAAATCTTAAAACCTTTATTTTTCTCTCGAAAGATATTCAACAAGAGCTTTAAATTCCTTAAACTTGCTAAAGACTTCATCTTTATTCTTTAAGAAATAAATCCAAGTTTTGCGAGAAAAGTCATCAATAAAAGAAACATAGTAAACATACCCGCTGAGTGAAGTGGCTGACATAGGTCCACACACATCTGAATGAATTAGATCCAAAACTCCTTTTGCTTTACTGTCACTGCTTGGAAAAGGCTTTTTCACATTCTTTCCTTGTGCACATCATTTGCACACACCATCGTGGAACACTTGAATTTCTGGAAGGCCTTTCAACATCTTGCTGACAACTGGCAAGGCTTTATAGTGAATATGAGCGAACCTTCTATGCCACAGTTCACATGGGTTTATAGTACTGTGTACTAAGGCTTGATCTGCCTTTCCTTTTAACTTGTATAACCCATCTTCATGTATACCAATTATAATAGCATCATCAATATTCTTTCCTCTCGACCACATAAGAACTTGGCCATCGACAAAAGCTACTCGGAATCCTTTCTCTTCCAATCCTGAAATAGATAGGAGGTTCTTTTGCAGACCAGGTATATATAAAACATTTTCCATTTTCAAATGTTTTCCTAAATCTAAGCTATAAAAAGCATTTCCTATGCCCTTAATAGGATACGAAGAGTTATCACCCACTCTCACCTGATGAGAAGAATCTTTCTTAGTCAGATTTAAAAGAGAGTCTTTAAAACCAGTCATGTGCCTAGAGGCACCACTATCCACAAGCCATGTTTCTGTTAAAATGTTACCTAAGGAAAGGTGTCTTTGCCATGTGTGGTGTCTAGCATGGTGGGGACACATTAAAAGGTTGCCTAGCCTAAATGACCTTTTAAAAGTGTCATTAGTGTTTTTAATTATAAAGTGAGTTTCACTTTATA
>ML781524.1:201674-212503 GCA_009831015.1 Picea engelmannii | reverse complement strand
ATTCTCTTGTGTCAAATTTATGGTTTGCATGTTGTTTAAATGTGAAAAGATGAAGTAGATTTTGTGTTTCAGTTACAAGCAGAGATATTTTTCATTTCCAGAAATAATTTATGGTGAAAAATTATTTACATAAGCTAAGTTGGTTGAGTTAAACGCATGCCTGTCTGAGATCAAAGATAAACTCTGCTAGTTTATTATTGATTTTCATCAGTTTCATCATCATAATTTACTGAATTAGTAAGAGTTGCCACCAAAACATACTCTTCATCTAAATCTTCTTTTCTTTCTCTCTTGAAAATATGTTCATCATCTTCAACAATATGAGCATGATGTCTTTTATTTTTCCTCCTTTCTTTAACCTCTTTTATGAGAGGACAATCTCTGGCAAGATGTCCCAACTTTTCACAACAGAAACATTTGAGTTTAGAATAGTCTCTCTTACCTTTCTCAAATTTCTGAAACTTATTTTGTGGAGAATGATTTTCCTTCTTTTTCTTTCCTTTCCTGAAATGGGTTGCAAGAGCTTGATCTTCATCATCACTTAGTTTTTCTTCTCTTGCTTCCAATCTTGCTTCTTCTTGGACACAATCTTCCCACAGCCTACTAAACTTTGTTAACTTACTCCTTAAACAGATTCCTCTTATGAAAGAGTCCCATGACTTCGAAAGTCCATTCAAAGTAGTCATTACTAACTCAACTTCTTCAACTGAGTCACTGATAGCTATAATTTGTTCATTAATCTGAAAAATTCTTGTAAAGAAGGCATGAATAGATTCAGACTTTTGCATCTTTACATTTTTTAGTTGAGTCCTCAAAGCCATCTCCCTGTTTATGTTCCTTCCTTCAAAAACTGAAATACTGTAGTCTCCTTCACAAATCTAATAACTCTCTGTAGAAATGGCTTCTTTCAGGGAATCTCTGATACCATGTTGAAAAAATGATGCATGTAGGTAAATTTAAAAATTTACAGCATACAACCAACATACCAATACATCTTGCATATATCAGGATCACTAAAAGTGAGACAATCATAGAGAGAACACAAGTATACCCTGGAAAACCTCTTGGGGTAGAAAACCTAGCCAAAACTTCTCTTTAGATTCTTCAACAAAGTACAATACCAGTACAAGACTTTAGAGTAACTAGCTAGGGTTCAGAGGGATGAAACAATACCTCTATTTCAGCACTTACAAACTTCACAAATAGCTGAACTAACACTTACAGTAACAACTTGACAAACTCTCCAAAAGATAACTGACTTTCCTTCTTGATGTAGCAGAGTTGTGGTAGCTTTAACATAGTATATGTAGCAGCCTTATATCAGCAAGGAACAGCAGAAGACTTCAACAAGAATAGAGTGCGTGTATCAGCAGTATACTTCAACAACTAGCTTCCATATACCAGCAGAAGACTCCAACAACTAGCAACCATTTACCAGCAGAAAATTTCAGTAGATATCAATCATATACCAGCAGAAAATACTTCAGCAAATAGATGCCTTGCCTCAACAGAAGACTCCAGCAAAACAAAGGTATATAAATGGTATGTGAATGCCCCTTTTTATAGGTTGATTTGGCTGCCCTAAGCAGCCCCTTAAGAATGTATGACAGCTGTATAACAGCTGTCATACCTGCCCTCCTTTGGCTGCCAAGAATCACCTCCTAAAGTTCCCAAGAGCCACCTCCTAAAGTTTCCAAGAGCCACCTCCTAATGCTCCCAAAGGTCACTTCCTTTGTCTCTTCTGGATGCTGCCCTAAATTGTTGTCTTAGGATTGTATGACAGTTGTTATACAGTTGTCATACCACCACCTTAAGCAACCCCCCCAAGCTGGCCACTCCAACCATCCTAAGCAGCCTCCCTAAGCTAGCCACTACAACCTCCCTAAGCAACCCTCTTAGAGGTGCTATGAGGTTGGCACATGGCATATGGTTGTCTTGACATAAGGTTGACACTTGTCATGTGTTTGAAGCTTGACATAAAGTTAACACTATATCAAAACTTTATTTACATGGTTAGTTACAATAGGGAAAATAGCTTCCAAAGCTATATAATTCAACAAGTCTCAGATCTGAAATTGTATGCATTGAATTGCCCAGGTTGAATATTTGACAATAGTAAGCATCGTGTTTCCCCTCTAACAACATGTCGAAACAAAGTTCTCAGAAACGGATCAAAATCAGCAAGTGTGAGCAAAGAGACCCCTGAAATTACTTTTTTAAAACAAATTTTATCCCACAAACAATTTTTTTTAAAAGTAATGAATGACTTGTTGTGGTTTTCAGCAAGTCTTGCAATGTTGGCTTTTACTTTGTGTGTTGTTATTTACAATCCAGAATACTAGACATTTTGAGTCAATTAAACAAAGAGAAGTGCCCCTCATTTGCAAAGTATCAAGAGTAAGATGGTTATGGTCCAGACTTTTGGATATATTGAAACAATTTGAAAATTCTAAGGGAATCCCCTGATTTTATACTCATGGAGAGAAAACAAACAAACTTGACAAGCTGTTTGGCCCTTGACAACTTTGATTTCTTCAATCAATGCATATATGTGATTAGTTGGTATCACCACTTACAATTTAAAACTCAAGAAATATAAATGATCAAAGTAGTTAGAAAATAAATGCAAAGAAGCCAACAAACTCAAAGCAGTAAGCAAAAGGAAACTATTGCGAGAGAAACTATTGCGTCTAACCATTCGAGGGGCAGAAAAAAGCAACATTTTAGTCGGGGAATCCTTTTCGAGACTTTTAAGAACGATCTTCCTTGTAATGTATCTAGGGAAGATAATATGGGATACCTAGGAAGGTACTCAAAGGGGACAATGAATATAATGTGATCATAATCATGCAATAGGCCCACTTGGTAGTTGATGGGTAATAAATTTGCCCACTAGGTAGTTAAAGAAAATAATATAATAATAAGGGGTAGTTGACACATAACTCTAAAAACACTCTTGACAAAGTATAATTACATGAGTATCATTGTATTGATATATGTTGGATTATTTGTATTGCAGCAAGCATGGCTTGTGAAGTGATTCCTTCCATAAAGAGTATTTGATGGTGATATCCTACCTTGAGGGTTCTTCTCTACATTCTTGTACTGTTTATGGTCTAAATGCATTTTGGTATCTTTGAAGTTAGAGGTTTAATTCTGAAGTTTAACGATTCTATATTGTTTGTGATTCAATTTAAGGGTTAAAGATCATAACAAGTGGTATCATAACTCTTTCTTTGGCATGGAGTGGAATTTTTTTTTCTTTTTGCAGATATTTTAAGAAAAAAGGAGAACAGTTGTATTCAAATCGATTTCTAAACCTTTATGTACAGAATCTGAATAAACCAGCTATGGATCTAAGTTCCTCTCAAAAAAATACAGAGTTCAAAAAAATCATCCAAATCGGAGTCTAGAAAATGAACATATCATTGATCTAAAATCAGCTATTTTAGGGTTTTTCCATGTTGATATTATGGTAGGTGCGGGAGGTATTAACCTCCATGTGTAACCTTTGGCTAGAATAGAATATTCTGGAAGCAAGAGAAACCCTAAATAGATGTGTAGAAACCCTAGAAGGGATTTGGGTGATTTCCAGCCTAGGGATGAGGGTTGATGGCATTGTGCTTCTTGGTGAGAGCACCCTAGGGTTTGATGTGTCTATCATAACCTTATGGTGATATTTGATGGCATAGACTGTGTCTATCATTGGTATGCTGGTTAGTTTTCTGATTTTTCCCTAAAGTTCTTCTTGGCAAAACTGTTCAAAAGATCATGATGAGATCTACCCCTGAGGAATTGATCCATGACCCTTAAAGCTTTTTCTGAGCATACAGAAAAGAGGATAACAGCAAGCACCTCAAGTAAATCTGTTCTTTGTTTTGTTAAGGTAGAGATTTATAATTTCTGTTTTAGTTCTTACAACAGAATTTTGAGTATATTGCTGATATAGAATTATAGTAGCAAATAAAATTAAAATTATTTTCTGTTCTTAGCTAGTCTATTTTCTCCCTTATGTTCTAACATTCAGCACATATCTCGAGGATCTAGCTATGGATCAATTTGATTTGAGGAGACATTGAATGATGATGCGCCCTGTCTCTAGGAGATGGTTGCTAACTAACTCCATTATTTTACTATTGTTTGACTTGTCTACTGGAGTTAGTTGCTTGAGAACTTCAATGTATTGTTTTCCTTGGATATTTTATTGTAACCTCTTGGAGAAAATTGTGGATCTCAACAACTCATTGCTACTTTTAGTAAGGAAGTTGTTGAGAGAGCTATTATATTGGTATTCCTTGGAGGACTAACGGATCTAGGAAAACAAATACTTGTTTCTTGAGAAAGGAGTTAGAGATGAAACCTATATAAGGGTTTGCACTCACCATTTGGAAGGTGTGAGTGAAAAAACTCCCAAGCTTTTGAACAAAATTGCTTTATCTTTGTCTAAGCTTTGTGGAATGTATGTACAACTTTGCTATATGTGTGGCAGGTATTCTTAGTGGACATTGCTAGATTATATAGCAGATTTAGATTGTCAAAGTTGATTTGGGATCATCCATAGAGGAGTAATGTTGCTACATTGGAAGAGGTAAATCCTCTTTGTCACTTTGTCTTAAAGAGAAAAAAACTCATGCCTTATATTTCTTGAGAATGAAAACATAGTTTTGATCTTTAAATAAGGGCACTCTTAGGTTGATTTGGAAGTGGCATGATTCTTGAAGACCCTCTCCTCCCTACATCTGTGATATTTAGTTTACCAAATCTACGACTGTTTTGGATCTTGTTTGACAGCCCAACCAACCCTTAGATATTTCATAAGAATTGACCACTGAAGTTGCATGCATGACTCCATAGCCCAAACAAGTTAAGGCAATGATCTTCCCTTTCATCCACCACCAAAAAACGCAGAACATTTCCAAAACAAAACTATTTTTGTTTTATAAGCTTTCTCTTGCTCCCACTTTATGCTACAGCATGTTGAGCTTATTTAACATAGGGATTCCCCCTAGGCTAGAGTTCATCTAGTCTAAAGAAAGAAAGGCAAGACTACAGAGGTGACAGTGGGTAACTTGTCTAAGCTGCCCTTGGGGTAACAAAAGGTTTCTTCTTGTTATTTTTGGATTGTCTTGGAGAGCGCACTTGTGGAAAGATGATCTACTTTCTATTTTGGGGGGTTGGCCACATCTTTTCTTGTGGAGCACTCCATCCACTTTGCATCTTGCACATTCATCTATGGAATTGGTTACCTTGGAATTCACACATGTGGAGTGGTTGCATGCATGCACATTTTCGGAGGGCGCATTCCATGTGGACACTTGGCATTTGACTTGGTTTGATGTCTATTTTTTATGGTGCGTCCCTCTCATGAGCATTGTTTGGTGCATATTCTTACTATTTTTAGATGGGGGCGAATTGCCTTAGAGAGGCTATTTTCCACATGTTGTAACATGGTCAAACATAGATTATGGAGAGATCTAACTACTCCATTATGATAATATTTATTTGACATGTTGTGAAGTCAGTTAGAAAGATACTCTATTTTATTGTATGAGAGATTTAACTCACTCTGTATAAAGAGAAGTTTTTCTCCATTTCATCTATAACTGGGAATTTGGCAATTAGAGGATTACGAAAGACAGAAGTGATGGGAGATTGTGGAGCTTGGAGATGATTGATGTGGAGCTCTCTTGTATATCAAATTCTTGAAGTCTAATGAAGAATTGAGGTATTGATCTACTTTGTTGTATAGTTATGTACATGTTCTTCAATTTTGTTGCTAATTATGTGTAGAAAACCTCTTGCTATCATTTTAATTTGAAGGCCTATTAATGAAATCTATTTTCATTTAGAAGTAACGCAATGAGAAATTTCCCCTCTTGCTTTCCTTCTTGTTATAATTCTATTTTATTTCCTTCATCTAATAACCTGGTTGTTGAAATGGAATTATAATTCAGCCTAATATGATAGCACCTTCAAATTTCTTTGATGAGTAGCAACCCTAGCTTTCCAAGATTAAGTTTTGACACATCAATTTCCAACAAACACTTAAGGTCGTATTACATCAAATTAGTTCCTTTTACCTTAAGGACATACCAAATGATGAATGTATCAACAAGTTCTTTCATCCCAAAGGTTGAATGTGTCAAACTAGCCCTTTCTACCATATAGCCATCCAAAGTAGTTGATTCTGACACACTAGTTCTTTTATTCATGCAATATTTCATGACTCCATTATCCCATAGATTGATAGGCACTGGTCTCATATCATCCCATTTCATTGTAACCTCTTCTTCCTTTCCTTTCATTCCTATTTCCATTTTTTTCATATGCTGCAACCTATGTTTTGTTAAGGCTTACTCTTCATACATCACCTAGAGCCTCCACTTCATAGCCTTAGCAAGCCTACCATTTAAGGAAACCCCCCTTGAGTTGGAGCAGAGCCAACCTAAAGAGGGAGGAAGAACTACTGAGATGACAATGGGCAGCCTTCCTAAGTTGCACAAACTAGACCTTTGATGCTTAGGACTTTATATCATATGGGGGTGCTAGATTTTGTTGTAACAGGCCGATTCAATAAAAGGATCATCAAACATTAAAAAAATGCATAAATTGTGATTTTTTTACCAAATTAAAAGATTATTTGCCTTAGAGTTGTTAATGTTTTGTAGCATCGGGAGGTGTTCCCACATTGGCCTTGGTGTCAAGCATGTGGGAATCGTCGTTGGCACTCGCATTGCATTTTCATTTTGGTGAAAACCCCTTTTGTTTAGAGTGGGGGCTTGTGTTGGGGCTTCACAACCACATGTTGAGGCTTCACACCCACATGGAGGAATAAACAAGTCTAATTTAATGTTGAGTTTAGTGAAGGGATCCTTAAAGTAAGTTAAGGGCTTCTAAACTCACTTTGGACTCCTATAAAAGGAGAGGCAATGTGAGGAGACATTGTGACATATCATTGTATCATTATGGAGTTGGCATAAGTGAGTAAGCACTTGTGCCAAGGAGATTGGGAGGAAAAAATTCAGCAATGAAATTATTCACTATGGCAAAGTTGGCCTAGGGTTTCTAGACATTTTGTTTTCTGATTTTCTGCTGAGGAAGGACAGTTGCACGTGTGGTACAGACAGTCCGTATAGTCTGTACGGTCTGTACAATCTGTACAACTGACATCAATAGTCTGTACAGCTGACATCAGCAAGCTATTTAGGTTTCAGCTAGCTAGGGTTTATACCAGATTTGCAAGTTGGAAGATTTTCGAGATTTTGTTGAATTTATAATTTGTCAGGATCACTGTTTTTGTCCTTGGGAATTCTCAATCAGAAGTTTTACAAAACAAAATTTGTGTGTCTCATGTATGGATGATATCTCTCATGATCTTTGTGTTTCTGCTGTTGTAATTTTCTGTCATAATTTCAATGTAGAATTATTCAGTGATAACAGCCCTAGTTTTCTGCTTGAGGTCACTTGGAAGTAATTATCAAATCTGAAATTGTATGCATTGAATTTCCCTAGTTGAAAATTTGACATGGTATCAGAGCATAGGCTCTAGAGAGAGAAAGGGTCATCTTCTTAAGACATAGGTTGTTGCAGATTTTGTGTTTTGGGCAGGTCACAATGGTGGGCACTCTTAGAGTGGAGGACAGGTTGGAAGGGGCCACTAATTTTCGGGCCTGGAGGGCTAGGATTCTTCTTCTCTTGGAAGAATATGATCTCAAAGAATACGTTGAGAAGGTGATTCCAGATCCAAATGATCCACAGGAATTGGCAGCCCATAAGAAGAGGCAAGAGAAGGCCAAGCAGATGTTGTTGGATTCTGTGAAGGATCATTTGATCCCTCATATTTCCGAGAAGAAGACAGCCAAAGAGATATATGAGGCTTTGGTGGGCTTGTACCAAAGCGGGAATTCAAACTGGAATTGATTTTGAGGCACCAACTCCGATCTATTGATATGTCTAGTGCATATATAGTTGCTAGCTACCTCATGAGGATAACTCAGATTCATGATCAGCTTGCAGCCATTGGTGAGACAGTTGATGACACAAAGTTGGTGAATGTGACATTGAATGGTTTTCCCAGGTCTTGGGAACCATTTCTGCAGGGAATGTGTGCACAAGAGAAGTTGCCATCATTTAACAAACTGTGGACCAATTGAAACCAGGAGGAGGCTCAGATAGAGTCCAAGAATGGCAAGCAGAGAGGTAGTGATGATGAGAATATGTCCCTAGTTGCTCGTGCTATGAAGGGCAGAAGAAACAGTTCTCCACGGAGAAAGGCATCTCCAGAGCAGAGGAAGAAGAAGGACCTTAGCAAGGTCAAGTGTTTTGCTTGTCATATGCTAGGTAACTATGCTTCATAGTGTCCACAGCGGAAAAAAGGGAAAGGGAAGCCGCAGGCATCATCAGCAGAGGTGGATGTGGTTGCAAACAAGCTTCAAAGGGAGTTCTTATTGGTCTCTGCCCTTTCTGGTGCAGTTTCCGGAAGTGGGACTTGGTTTGTGGATAGTGGAGCCACATGTCATATGACAGGAGCACGGGAGTTGTTCGAGAGCTTCATAGAGTTTGACTCATATTTGTATGTGGAACTTGGTATGGATACCAACCATGCAGTGCAGAGAGCTGGAACAGTGTCATTCCGGATGGAGTCAAGAGATGTGTTGAGAGTGACAAATGTGTTATGGGTGCCAAAACTCAAGAAGAGTGTGCTCTCAATCTTAGCGATTGAGGAGAATGACTATGTTGTGTTATTCTGAGATGGACAGGTGTTGTTCATGCCCAAAGGATCTAGCTCAGACAAAGCAGTGATTCTTGGAGTTAGAGAGAGCAACTTGTATAGACTAAAGGGCCATCCTATGTGAGCTATGGCAAGTACCAGCAAAAGTGACAGAGGACAAGGAGCAAATAGCTCCGAAGGTTGTGCAAACTCAAAAGGAGTCATGCTTCAAGATCCAATGGGAAGGAGCAAGCATCCAAGTCTGTCAAGAGGAAGTTAGACTTTAGGAGGGGTCAGCAGGCTTAGAGGGAGAGTCAACCATCCAGAGAAAATCAAACTTCAAGTGCAGGTGGGAGAGAGGACTATTCCAAGACTGTCAGGAAGGTATCATGGGTTGAGGAAGCCAAGCAGGATGATCAAAAGCGGGAAGCTTCTAGGAGCAAAATGTCTTCCAAGAAAGGTGTTAAAATCAATGCAGGTGCAAGAGCCATTCTCCGGAAGGATGGCAAAAACCCTAGTTGAGAACTAGGGCCCCCATTACACTCCTGGGGTTATTGGTCTAGGACCAAGCAGTTAGAGCCATGGCAAAAGACCCTAGTGAGGGACCCCAGTGTATTGTTGGGGTTCTTGATCAAGGATCAAGCAGTTTGATGGTATAAGTCCCTAGATGTGTTCCAGGGAATCCTTGCTCGTGCTTGGATTGATCCTTGGTTGGGTACCTTGGTGGATAAGACCCTAGTTGTGATCTAGGGCCCCCAGATGCGTCTTGGGGTATCCTGGTCTGAGACCAGGCAGTTTCTTGGTTGAGTACCAAGCCGAGATGATGTGTGACCTTCTTCTCTCCCGGGATGGTCCATGTGACCTAGGAGCAGTTAAGGAGAAGGAAATGATCACATCATTGACCTTCCTCGTATGTTGGGATGATAAAAGCTTATAAGTTATATCATGAGACTCATTTAGACACTCTGCCATTAAAGAAGTTTTCTCCAGAAAAGAAGCCAAGTGTTGAACACTTGAGGATCTTTGATTGTCAGTCAAGCAGAAGAAATGAAAGATGGAAGCATTGATAGATACAAGGCGAGATTCAAGGCTAGAGGGTTCTCCCAGAAGGAGGGAGAAAGCTATGATGACAACGAGTTCCAGTAACCAGATATACCTTTACCTGGGCCATTATATCTCTTGCAATATCCATGGGTTGGAGTTTACATCAAATGGTTGTAAAGATTGTTCTTCTCAACAAAGTAATTGAAGAAGAAGCATATGTAGAGCAACCTCAAGGTTTTGAGGTATACCAGAAAGATACATATGTATGCAGATGGAAGAAGACCTTATATGGATTCAAGCAACTTGGTGCAGAGCCTCTCATGTATAACAAAAGCGTGGTGAAAACTTCCTATGACAAAGGAAGTGTATCAAAATGGTTCTTCAGAAGTCTGGGATAATGGATTACAAATCCATGGCAAACTCCCATGATAACAAATCTGAAGAAGTTGAGAGACTTTGATCCAGTAGATTCGTCCCTGTATCAACAATTAAATGGCTCGTTGATGTATTTGGAGAATACTCGGCCAGTTATTTACTTTGTTGTGAAAATAGTTCCAAGTGGAACCTAGCCATGAAAATTGAATAATTGCAAAGCATGCCTTGAAATGTCTTCGTGGACGTTTGAGTTGTTAGAATATATAAGATGATGTGCTCGTTTTACCACGACGATACCCTCGTCTCCCAACCATAGGCCAAAGCCTCCCTCCGAGCACCTTAACCTTGACCTGAGAATTCCTCCGAAAGCAAACCCTAGGCTAGATAGCCAAACAAAGAGCAGCGCATCTCTCCCCAAGGAGAGCGCATCACAAAAAGCTGATCAGATAGTCCAAACCCTAGCCAAGAGATATCCAAGCCAAATACTGAAACTTGCTGCTGCTGCAGCTGCACCTGCAACCCTTCTCCAAACCTGCGCACAAGCTACACCTGCAGTGCGCACCAACTGGGAAAACTGCAGTCCTAAGATGTGACTAATGAGAAACTGGTGCCCTGTATTTATAGTGATCCTGCCAGTTTACTGGAGCCGACTTCTCCTTCTGGATATGTGTCTGTTCAGTATATTATTATTAATTCTGCC